>JAULAV010005408.1:0-148490 GCA_030789695.1 Scilla litardierei
ACCTAACCTATCTTAATCATCTCACGAATCTTGTCATATCCTAAAGATTTCACATATCCGATTATATCCGAAATCGATTCTTTTATTAAACCATATCCTAAACTCTTGATTAAAAGTCTAATTATTAAATCCTAGTCCCTTATTGTATAATACCTTTCAAACATCATTTCCCTTTCTAACCTAAGTTAATTTCATAATAGAATATCAATAAAATATTAATCTTGATAATTCTAATACCTAAACTAAATTTACCTAATCCTGTTTTTAACTTAATCTAATCTCAATTATAGATCTGAACTAAATATTTTTTTAAATCAAACGTAATCCGTTAGAATCTTTTGCTTCTCTTGTCTGTTGTGTAACCTCCCCCACTAAGCCACTAGGCCATCACATGTGCCTCTTCCACAATCCATGCAACCGCTCACGTTCCATCCACGCATCTCCACATCCACTGGCCACGTCCGAGCCCACGACCCATTACATTTTCCCCCAATACAACATGAACTTCGTGAGAGGCCGCAACCCCTCCCCACACGTCGCATGCCTCCCTCCCTCCTTAAAACATAACGAACGAATATCCCTCTAACAGAATTCTCAGGGATTCTCTTTCTTCTCGTTCCCTTTCTCTGCTCTTTTAAACCCATCCCCTGCCATAATCAACGCCTTCCCCTCCGCTCAATTGTTGGATATTTCTTCCAATTTCAAAGAGAAAATAGTCCCACATTGGATGTGAGATAACTCTTCAATGGGTATATTATAGACTTCCTCCTAATGGGCTATTGGACTTGTTAATGGGCTAGGACTTGGGGGTATCTCGCGTGCGCATGAGCCCACACCGGAACCGAGCCCAAATCGGGTTGAGCCGAATGGAAAATCTGGGCTTCGGATCCGGAAAACCTTAGCGTGTGTGCGCTGGCGTCGTGCCTGCGCAGGGGGGGTTCACGGGTGCGCGCGCGGAGTGCCCGAGTTTTGCGTTAAATTTTTGGCCCATTAATTTCCCAACATCCATATTCTTTTATTAATGGCACTGATTAATTATCTCAACAGCTATATTCTGTTTAATAGCTGCTTTAATACCGTAACGGCTATTATTTCATTTAATGGCAGAAATAAAACCTCTCTCTTAATTGCGGCATTCCAACAACCATTTTGCCTTCACCTATATAAACCCTAGTCTGTCAAGGGTTTTGATACACTACGCAATATCGTTCTTCCTCCACTGTTCTGTTCGCCAACTGCCTTGACAGCCCCGAACAGATCCTCCTTCGCTGCGGCTTCCACCCGCTGCGACCTCTTTCCTCGTCCTCTTCGTTCGAGATCAAAGCACGGTTGCTGCTCGCTGGAGCCTTGTATTGTGAGTGCACACTTACAAGGCCGTTGCCGTTGAATCCTGGAGGGTAGCCGCTGGACCTGCCTTGCACCGAGTTCTTACTCTGAGGGGCGGAAATCTACTCTTAAGGACAGTGCCTAGCACGCCTCGGCAAACCGATAAGTCCCTTTTCTTTCTCTGTCCTTAATAGCACCATCCTCCTACAATCTGCAACTTTACCAACAATCTTAAGAGTAGAAACCTTGGATGTTGCTATTGTCAATGCTCTGGCTCTGCATAATCTTTTTTAAAAAAGGACATGTTCTCTTTGTGGTTTCTTTAACAGATTAAATTTGGCTATCAAAATTAACATAATGATGTTGGACGGCTAGACTCAGTATCTGCTTGGGTTGCATATTATTTTATATATACATAAATTTTTTTATGTCCATATTAATTTATGTACTACCTTTCCAAGTAGGATTATGTTCTTGTATATGGTTACTTGGAAGCTATATTTATTCAAGGATTGTTTACATTCTGATGGTGTTCATGACATGCTCAATATGAATATTGTATAAATGGGTTCAGGCCTATGTGTGAACATACATATGCATGATCAGCACATAGTAACTATAAGAATTTATGTTGTATTATTTAAAATTCTTAAATGATATCTCATTAACTGTCCTAAAGTTATAATTGCTTAAAATGAAGATTTGGATGGATGACCTTCGCTTGTATCGTATGTTATGTGTTACATTCTAACTGACATTCTTTCGGTTTAATTAATATACTGAATTTGCATTGTTGGCTCAATTTGTATTTTATAGACAATGTTTTTATTGAAGATTACCTATCGGGAGGTAGCCTGATGTATTCCTACAGATAAGTACATTATAGTGTAGAAACATAATTCTGCATAGTTTGGTAAAAGTATTAGTTTGAAGCTACCTTTTGATTTTATGTCTACTGATTTTATGTTGGCTGGTGATTATAATGGATTCAACGAGAGTTACACAGTTAAAAATTGCCAATGCTTATCTAGTTGAAAGAATGCGAATTGACTTTTATTACTGTGATTTTTGTATTGTGTTGCAGCAGTTCTGGCTGCATGTAGATCTGAGAACACTTATTTATTTTCTCCTTTTGATATTTCTTTTTGTTATAGAGCCTACTTTATAGCTAAATGTATAACTTGAAATTTGTGTGGATTTATTCATATGTCCTGGGCTGTCTGTGAAATAAATGTAGTAACTCACAATCTGGAGATCTGACCAAATCCGATAGGGCAGTCGATGTAATCTTTGGGTTTGGACTCAATGACTTGTCTGTCCTTTCACAGCTCTCCTCTGCAGGGGTTGCTCCAATAGTGTTTCCTCATTGCTTGAAAGGGCCAGACAATGGTGGAGGATATTGGTCCTTGGACAAATAGTAGAACCGGGTATTGGATATACCCCACATGTTCCATCATAGTAAGTTCTATCCACCAAAGTAATTTCGCACATTAATGTTGAACATATTTGACAGCACAATTCTTGTCGAAAGTGATCTAATTGCATATCTATTGCAATAGATATGATGCCATTCCTCGATATTTGGATTTATTGGTATTTACATTTTCTGGATATCCATTCAAAATTTTGAGACTTGTTTTTTGGTTGGATGAGCTTAACATGAAAAATGTTGACATTATTGATAATTGGTGATTATCATATTTTTGAAGCTTGGCACTTCACATGCTCCTTGAGCCAACTCAGCCAAGAATTTGTTGTTGGTTTGCAATGACTAATTTTAGATGATGTCTAAATTTTCATGAAGCCTTTAACATAGAGTTGTACTCTAAATATACAGAGGAGTAATGATCTCATATAATGTGCTGTCAACATATATATTAAGCTATCACAAAATGAAAAAAAAGGTATTTTCTCATTTGTGGATGATTCATGGATTATTTTCCTGCTTGGATTTAGTTTAGGAGGATGTGTAAATTTTTATTTGATTGATGCATTCGAAGACTGAAATTTGAGACGACATTCTTCGTTTCATGAACTCTTTTTGTGGGCTTTATCTAATTGATGCAATCTACTCCTTATTAAGTATGCTAGTATGGAATACAGATCTATTATTTTTTAAAAAAAAACTCTTTTTGTGTCAAAAGATGAGCCTTTGATTTCATTTGCAAGTTGTTTATGTGTTCCATTGCTAATGGTTGTATTTAAATTTAATATATATAACCACCAACAGGAAAATAATTTTTGTGGATTTCTGCGGCTCTTGCATTTTGTCATTGGGTGGTTGCATGGGGTGTAATCCAAAACTGAACCTCATTTTCGTTTATGTTACCAAAATTTTGATGACTAGTATTTGCATGTTCTCGGATGTGAAAATAGAAATGAGGCAAGTTTTAAAATGATTTTTGTTTTGTTAATTGTAAGTGAGGATTGTGATTTGAAAGCTGTAGGTCTTTTGCCATTTTATTCGTACAATGTATTTTTGGCGTTTCCAATGAAACAGGCAATGTTTAATGGCCACTTTTATTGGATGGGTTGTCTAAGTGTTTAGAATAACTATTTTGAATCGAATTGATGAAAGCATTGCATGGTATTAGTTGGGGTTCATTCAGGTATATACCTCGATTACGCAACAATGGGATTATTGCAATACTTGGGAATTGATGACCTTATGCAATTTTGGGAATCAAATACTGTAACACCCATAGTGAATTTCTGGGGAATACTTGATATTTATTTTGATTTCCGATAAACATATTTTTAGCCAACTCATGCTTAATCTTTTGGATCATCTGATTTGCATGGTAAAATTGTTGCTTAACTTGTCAATTGTCTTGACCATTCATAAGCATTGTGCCATAACAAGAATTTGAGTTTGTTTAAAAACCCCCTTGTTTACCTCAAAGTGTGGGGGTGCCTAGCTGAAGTTCTTTTACCTGAACCTAAGAAAAGAAAATTAGGTCATAAAAGCTTTGGTTGCATGTTTATTAGCTATGCTCAAAATAGTGCTTCATATGGACTCCTAGTTGTTAGAAGTAAACCAAATATCATGGAGCCTAACACTATTGTTGAAACCATGTATGCAAACTCATTAAATCTATTTATGGTTTAAATCAAGCTCCAAACCATTGGCATGACAAATTTGATTGTGTTTTGCTATCAAATGGGTATAATGATTTTTTTTATAAAAAAACCATGTAGCTACTCCATATAATAGCGATCTCTGGAATGCATTGTCAAAAGTTATGAGATATTTGAAAGGAACTCTTGTATATGGATTATTATTATTATTTTTTTGTGGCAATCCATCAGTTTTAGAAGGTTTTATTGATGCAAACTGAATCTCTGATTCAGATGATCTTAAATCCACAAGTGGTTATGTTTTTACACTTGGTGGAAGTGTGGTGTCTTGGAACTCATCCAAGCAAACATGTATTGCTCGGTCTAATATGTAGTCCGAGTTCATTGCCATGGAGAAGGCATGTAGCGAAGCCGAATGGCTTAAAAACCTTCTTAGTGATATTCCCATTTGTGAAAAATCGGTACCGTCTATGTCTATCTAGTGAGATAGTCAAGATGCAATTGCGAAAGCAAGAAATAAAATTTTTAATGGGAAAAGTAGGATTATACGCCTAAGGCACTTTATTGTGAGGCCGCTGCTAGATCATGGGATTGTGTTCCTTGATTATGTTAGGTCAGAGATGAATTTGGCAGATCCTCTGACAAAACCACTAAATAGGAAGTTAGTGGAAAGTACATCGAGGGGAATGTGACTTATACCTAAAACATAGGTCAAGAGTGATGGTAACCCAACCTATGTGATTGATGATCTCATGAAGTAGGTTCATATGGGTAACAACAAGTCACTTGTTGATCGTGGGGGACACTATCATTATGTTCATGTCCCTTCCTATGGTGTAGATAGTGCTATCGACGATGAGAGAGGGTGAGCATATGACTCTTAATGGAAACCATAGCCCTTGTTGGGTGGTGTGCATAATCGTCGAGCACACTAGATGGGTCCACCTATATGGGTGTGGAAGTTGGGCCGCTTCCTATGCGAATTTGGGTACATTCGCTAGAGAACTCATGAAAATCCAGGTACGGCGCATGGCCGAAACGTGCCAACCCGAAAGAGCAAGCAACTATTCATTGATGATTCAATATGGGTTGTAAGTCAATGTTTTACAATAAAGGAGATTGGTTCATAGAAACTATATGTTTCACCAACTTCTTATAGAACACACTTCCATTCTCTAAGTAATGGTTCATAGACCGAAAGTCACCATTGCTAATGTATTGAATTGTCGTATTTGATCTCGAAATATTTCCTTTTCCTCATCTTGGATTCTTTTTCCCTTACCTCTTGAAATTTTGAAATAGTGGGGCATTGTTGGATATTTCTTCCAATTTCAAAGAGAAAATAGTCCCACATTGGATGGGAGATAACTCTTCAATGGGTATATTATAGACTTCCTCCTAATGGGCTATTGGACTTGTTAATGGGCTAGGACTTGGGGGTATCTCGCGGGCGCATGAGCCCACACTGAGACCGAGCCCAAATCGGGTTGAGCCGAATGGAAAATCTGGGCGTCGGATCCGGAAAACCTTAGCGTGTGTGCGCTGGCGTCGCGCCTGCGCTGGGGGGGGTTCACGAGTGCGCGCGCGGAGTGCCCGAGTTTTGCGTTAAATTTTTGGCCCATTAATTTCCCAACATCCACATTCTTTTATTAATGGCGCTGATTAATTGTCTCAACAGCTATATTCTGTTTAATAGCTGCTTTAATACCGTAACGGCTATTATTTCATTTAATGGCAGAAATAAAACCTCTCTCTTAATTGCGGCATTCCAACAACCATTTTGCCTTCACCTATATAAACCCTAGTCTGTCAAGGGTTTTGATACACTGCGCAATATCGTTCTTCCTCCACTGTTCTGTTCGCCAACTGCCTCGACAGCCCCGAACAGATCCTCCTTCGCTGCGGCTTCCACCCGCTGCGACCTCTTTCCTCTTCCTCTTCGTTCGAGATCAAAGCACGGTTGCTGCTCGCTGGAGCCTTGTATTGTGAGTGCACACTTACAAGGCCGTTGCCGTTGAATCCTGGAGGGTAGCCGCTGGACCTGCCTTGCACCGAGTTCTTACTCTGAGGGGCGGAAATCTACTCTTAAGGACAGTGCCTAGCACGCCTCGGCAAACCGATAAGTCCCTTTTCTTTCTCTGTCCTTAATAGCACCATCCTCCTACAATCTGCAACTTTACCAACAACCTACGACGCCGACCTCAGCCTTCTGCCCTTCTTCGTTCTTCGAAACCCATCGACACTTCCCTCTCATCGAACGGTGCCGCCAGCGACTCCTCCCCGCAGCCCAGGCAGCGTCTCCCTCTACCTCGTCTGCCATCTCCGAGCACACAATGCCCGCAAGGACTCCGGCACTTCTCGAAGCCTTGCAGCTGACCGCCTCCTCGACCCGCTGTCCCCCTCTTCCAGCCACAGTATCCTCCATCGTTCACTTTCTTCCGCCCGACCACCCAGTCCGCCCTACCCATCGTCCTCCCCGCTCTGTTCGGAACAGAGGACCCCACAGCCCAAAACCCTCCCCGACCGCCGTAGGCTCCCCTTCGAGGCCGCCGTCCTCCAACCTCGCAGCAGCCCCGTTCGAAGCCCCATGCCCCCTCCGACCAAAGCCCCACCTTAGCCTCCGGTAACCGCCAGCTCCCCGCCGACATCTCCCCCTCCTCTCGCCTCCTCCCGCCTCCTCCCGCCTCAACCCAACCCCTCTCTTTCTCCTCAACTCCGGCCACCACGGACTCACCTCCATGCAAGCCCAACCATCTTCTCCCTCCCGCCGGATTTCCCCGCTCACCCCCCTCTTCTCAGATCGCCGCAAGCCCTTTCCTCCGAGAGCCCAGGCACCGAAGCCCTGCCCAAAGCCCTGCTCATCCAAGCCAGTCGCTGAACTGATCCCACCGCCGTCTCCCTACACAGCGACCCTTTCCAACTCAGCTCTCTGAAGCCTAGCGCCCTGCCCTTACTCCGATCTCCACCGGAGACTTCACCCCGCACCTCGCTGCCACCGTCAAGCCACCCTCCTGTAACCACCATTCCCCGAACCCATCTCTGAGCTTCCTCCCCTCGACCATGAAGCCCGATCTTGGTCACCACTGGCGACGCACCGCCATACCGCCGACGCTCGCCGCTGCCCTTGCTGCCCTATCGATCAGCCCTTTGAGCCCCTGCAAACGAAAGTAAGAAGGAAAGAGGAAGAAGATACAGAGGTAATGAAGGGGTGAGAAGGGTTATGTTATTATATAAGATTTTATTTAATAGAGGTTGATAATTAAATGATTCGTTTCACACGCGCTGTCTTGGGACTTACGCTTTGAACTCAGAACTAGTTATGAACTGGGAAGGTGAACAGTAACTCATTGTAAGTAATGATATATGATATATTGTACAGATGGGTCATTTTAAATGTTAGTCTATAAGTAGCAGTGTATTACATTAATATATCCTGATGTATTTATAGATAACCCCACCATTAATATTATAAGCAACGTATTGTGGCAGTTTTATTCAAACCACGTTTAGCTCATTATCTTATATCTGTCGGCACAGATAAAATTTTGTACGTGCCTTGTACGTCCTCTCGGATACCCAGATCGCGTCGCTTCAGGCAAGTGTGCATTCTTTTCTACCTGTTTTTAAAGTGTTGCTACGTTATTTGTTAAACCAAGAATCGTTATTATCGTGTCCTACCATAATGCATGTGGATAACTTAATATGCTCGTGCACACTTAATTGAATGCGTACTGATGAAACAAATTGACGGAATGGAATACATGGAGTCGTGGAATTATGAATTCATGTGCCCAAGAGGCGAAATCATGAAATCGTGATGTCATGTGAGTTGACAAGCTCGTGCTTGTAATATGGATTAGGCTGGCTCGTGTTCCAGCAGAACACTTGGGTGGGGTAGTTCAATGTAGTAGAGGCTGGAATGCTAGATTGCACTCTCGTGGTGAACTTGACCGACACCTGGCTGGGTCGGTGAGTAGAGAGTCACGGGTAGCTTCCGTTGGCTTGGGTGTAATACTAGTCACTTTCTCCCTCAGACATTGGGCTTTTCACTAGGCACACTTGATTGATTATCACGTTCTTTCTACTCATGTTGTTACTATTGAGAATTGCGTACTCTACTAGTTACTCCTACCTTGTTCGTGTACTAATACCAGGTTTATTACTGTACACACTACACTTGACATGCTATCTGCTGTACACACTTCAGTTGACAAGCTATCTGCTGTATACACTACACTTGCCATGCTACCTGCTGTACACACTACCCTTGCCATGTTACCTGCTGTACACACCACACTTGCCATGCTACCTGCTGTACACACCACACTTCCCACGCTATCTGCTGTACACACCACACTTGCCATGCTATCTGCTGTACACACTACACTTCCCATGCTATCTGTTGTACACACTATACATGCCACGCTATTTGCTGTACACACTACACTTGCCATGCCACTGTTTATGCACTACGCTTGACGTGCTCATACATTTCTTACGCTGACATGATTAACTATGTAAATTCAATTTCGTCATTCATATTGCCATAAATCGTTTTTGAAAACCTTGCCGAGGGTCAAGTTTCTTTTTATCTTTTTAAATCTTGCCGAGCGACACTCGCTGACATATATTTCTTGTCTTGTGAAATATACGTCAGGTATTAGACAGGTTCACAGGGGAGTTTTGCTTAGTGACTGAGCAGGTTGATCAGGAGTGCCTTGCCGCTAAGTTCCTTCGCTGAGGAGCGATGTGCCTTCGCATCATTTTTGTACATTGTTATTTCTTTCAAAATTTGTATGGGCGTAGACCCTCGTCCTTCTTTTCATTCATTGTTGTAAACCATTTTTTGAGATTCGAGATTCTAAATAAATATTTATCTGTGTTGTTGAGTTTGCATGCAAGAATCTGCAAGGATGTTATCACACAGATGCGTAATGTGCTTAAACCAAGGAGGAAGAAAAGAAAAAGTACATCCTTCTTGTTTTAAGCATATGCGGACCCGCTCGCGTCCTTGCTCCCAAGTATAACGGGAAGCGGGGCGTGACGGGGGGCTCTGTTCGTCGCCCCCCACCACCGGTGGGGGGATCTGAGCGACGCCCCCCATGACGGCGGGGGGGGGGGGGGGGGGGGGGGGCTCTGTCCGACGCCCCCCGCCCCTTCGAGGGGGGGATCTGTGTGCCACCCCCCCTCACTGGGGGGGTTCCCTGTGCGCCCCCCTCGCTCGGGGGGTTATCTGTGCTGCTAGGGCCAATTTCAGCTGCCGCCCCTCCCAGACGGGAGCGCGCTGTTTTTACATAGACAGGGGAGGGAGAGGGACACTATCTGTAAAATGAAGGGTTTGGGGGCTTTTCACATTCTTTAACTAATACCCTAAAGTTTGTTTTTAGGGCTTATGTTAAATTAAATTTTGAATATTACAGCCCATAGGCCTGCAGCCCAAATCTTAATAATAAATTAGTTTGGCTGTTTATTGGGCCAGAAGCCCAGTTAATAACATTGAATTTTAAAATGACTATTATTTTGCTAACGGGCCTGCAGCCCGCATCTTGCCCCTTGCCACTTACCAGCAAGGCCAAAATTATATTGATTTATATCCCTGATCTTCAGGACTTGCGGATTATGTTATTTTATCTGCTTCTTTATAATTATTAATCTCTTTAGCATTGGATAAATCATTAATTTAAGTTAAATTGATTAAATGGATCGTGAGACCGCTCTGTCTTTAGTTACCTAACCTACAGATGAATGACGTTTCCTCGTGGTCCAACTAATTCTTTTAACTTAAATAAAATAGTTTTATCCCATATTTGGGCTTGATGATTTTTGTAATGTCTGTGATATTGCGCTATTATTATTTGCATGTTGCATATATAACTGTGTGGATGTTTAAATAAGTCAAAGTGCGTTTTTAGGGATCGACCAATTTTTAGATACCCTTTTTATTATATTCCTTCGCTTTGTAATTTCTTTTTATTTTCTGAGAGAAATTTGTAGTGAGGAATTTATGTATAATGCCAAAGACCGGTGTTACTACCTATGAAGATGGAGGAGATTGCATATATCTGGGACCCAGATAGGGTTTCCAAATTGTATTTTTTCTTTTTTTCTTCTTTATGGACTGTAATATGGACTTTGGACATTTTATGTTTTGGGTATCTGGCCGATCCCCGCATTTTTTCTTATTTATTTCTTTTAAGCATGATTTTTAATTATTAATACATGCTTATTTAAATTGCATAGATTAAAATGGAAAAATTGGCAAGCGTCGATTTCGAGGTTCTTGATGCAGCGGGAAAGAACTATCTTAGCTGGCGAGTGGACCTGAAGTTCCACTTGCGTTCGATGTCACTTCTCCACTCGATTCTGGCCCCCGCAGTGGCCAAGACACCTCTAGCAGTGCCCCTGAAGTGGCACAGCCATCTAGCAGTTCTCCTACCGTAGTCTCCGACATAGATAAGGCAAAAGCCATTATCTATATCAGGAGACACATAGATCGGACTTTAAAGGCCGAATACTTAACGGTAGAAGACACTTTGGAGTTGTGGCAAGCGTTGGAGGCACGTTATAAACATCAAATTGATGTAATATTACCACGTGCCAGTTATGAGTGGGAAAACCTCAGACTTCAAGACTATAAGTCCGTTGCTGAGTATAACTTCGCACTTCATAATATCACCTCATGCCTGAAGTTGTGCGGTGAATAAGTGACTGAGCATCGCATGTTGGAAAAGAATTTACCTCGTTTCACGAGAAAGATGTAATCCTCATGCAACAGTATCGTGAACGCAACTTCACGAAGTTCTCTGATTTGATCTCTTGCCTTCTTAGGGTAGAGCAGAATAGAGATTTACTGCTTGCCACTCATAATTTGCGCCCTGCTGGTACTGCCCCTATCCCTGAAGCCCACCATGTTTCTCCCCACAAGTGGAAAAACAAGAAGAAGGCTAGAAAGAACAAAGAGAAAGCTGTAATGAAGCCAGCAAGAGAAGCACCACCCCAGACCAACAACAACAAAGGAAAGAGAAACTTCACAGTGAAGCATAAGAACACTGATCCAGTGTCAATTCCTAAGAAGAACTGGGAGGACAAATGCCATAAATGTGGCATGACTGGACATTGGTCTAGAAACTGCCGCACTCCTCGGCACCTCTAGGATCTGTATCAGGCAAGCCAGAAGTCTCAGCCTGAAACAAACTTGGCGTCTGTTCAACCGCTCACCAAGTTTACTGCAAAAGATTTCGAAAATGATGACCTGCTCAATTGAGCCCTACCTTAAATCTATGCATTTAAAATTCTGTAGCTTCATCTGTAGTTTGATTTGAAAGCACTTTTATTTGAATGTCAGTTTTCCATTTACTTAAATAAACTTTCATTTTGCTTATATATAGATGAAGTATGAGTGCCTAGTGGACAGTGCCTCAACGCACACTATCCTTCGCGATCCATACTATTTTTATAGCTTAAACAAATATGACGGTCCTATTATTACGATTTCAGGACTGTCCAACATAATCGAAGGATCTGCGGAAGCAATCATATTACTTCCAAATAACACAAGACTTAAAATACAAAATGCATCATTCTCTCCAAAATCTAATAGAAATCTCTTAAGTTTCAAAGATATTCGTTTTAACGGATATCACTTAGAAACTAGAGATGAAGAAAACATTGAATAAGTATGTAACTCGTCAAGAAGATGGCCAGAAGTCCATCCACGAACGATTTAAGAGACTCCCGTCGGGTCTCTACCACACGTATATTCAACCAATAGAAGCCAATATGACTGAGCACCAGAAGTGCCTTTCATTGCCAGAGTTTCAACTCTGGCACAATAGACTGGGACACCCTGGATCAGCTATGATGCATCACATTATCTTTGAATACCGAGGACATAATTTGAAGAACCTAAGGATTCTTCAAAAGGGTGAATTTCCTTGCCCCCCTTGTTTTCAGTGAAAACTAATAACGAGACCCTCCCTCCTAAAAGTGGGATTAGAGTCTCCTGGCTTCCTAGAGAGAATTTATGGCGACATTTGTGGGCCTATTCACCCTGCAAGTGGCCCATTTCGGTATTTCATGGTACTGATTGCTGCATCCACAAAATGGTCTTATGCGTGCCTATTGTCCACTCGCAACCTAGCTTTCCCAAAGCTATTGGCACAAATAATTAGGTTGCGGGCTCTTTTTCCCGATAATCATATCAAGAAATTACGTCTTGATAATGCGGGCGAATTTACTTCGCAAGTCTTCGAAGACTATTGACGGGCAACGGGTATTGAAGTTGAACATCTTGTAGCTCATGTTCACACCCAGAATGGATTAGTAGAGTCTCTTATAAAGAGACTACAATGGATTGCACGTCTATTGCTCATGCAATCCCAGTTGCCTGTGGATGCTTGGGGGCATGCTATATTGCATACCGTATCGCTGATTAGGATAAGGCCCTCAGGTGGCCATATATTATCCCCGATGCAACTAGCATATGGTGCACCCCCAGATATCTCTCACTTGAGAGTATTTGGTTGTGCGGTATATGTCCCAATAGCACCACCTCAGAGGACCAAAATGGGTCCTTAGCGTCGTCTTGGTATATATATTGGGTTTGATTTGCCCTCTATTATTAGATACATTGAACCTCTTATGGGGGACGCATTTAAGGCACGTCTAGATGACTGTGAATTTGATGAGAAAACTTTTCCAAAGCTGGGCACACAGTCTAAGAAGCCTGACGCTTTCGAGACCATTTCTTGGGACAATAAGTCTTTGTCTCTTTATGATCCGCGTACAAATCTGTGTGAAGATGAGATCCTGAAGATCCTTCACATTCAGAACACAGTACACCTTCTACCGGATAAATTTACGGACAACCAGAAGATTGTTCGTTCACACGTCCCTGCTGCCAACACGCCAGCTAGGCTTGACATCCCCAAAGATGGATGCAATCCATCGGTAGTAGAATTGAATGTACCTCTATTAAAAAGAGGACGCCCGCCAGGTTCAAAAGATAAAGTTCCTTGAAAGAGGAAGATTCCTGGTAATAATAAGATGATCCCTCCACAGAATACTAAACTCAGACCAGCAACCTCTCCTCTCCTTATTTTCCCTGCAGAGGAAATGATAGGAGAAACATCATTAAATTACATACGTACTGGAGAGACACTGGACAGACATAGTACAGTCGTCGACGATGATTTTGCGTTCGATATTGCCGTTCACATCGCTGAATACGACGATGACGTCCAACCACGATCTCTAACGGAATGTAAACGCAGAGATTATTAGCCAAAGTGGGACGAGGCAATAAGAGTAGAGCTGGACTCACTCTTGAAACACAAAGTCTTTGGACCAGTAGTCCAAACACCTGTAGGTGTTAAACCTGTGGGATAAAAGTGGGTCTTCATCAGAAAAAGAAATGAAGAAAATGTGATCGTACGCTATAAAGCATGCCTTGTAGCACATGAATTTTCCCAAAGACCGGGGATTGTTTAGGAAGATACATATTTCCCGATCATGGATGTGATCACTTTCCGATTCTTGCTTAGCCTATCATCTCTGGAAAGCCTAGAAATGCAGCTCATGGACGTTGTGACTGCATATCTATATGGCGATATAGATAAAGAAATCTATATGAGACTTCCACATGGGTTTAATTTACCCCCAGAGATGAAAGAGAGACATCGGGACGTCTTCTTGGTAAGGCTTCAAAGATCATTATATGGTCTAAAGCAATCAAGAAAGATGTAGTATAACAGACTAAGCGTATTCCTTACATAGCAAGGATTCAAAAACAATGAAGTCTGCCCGTGTATCTTTATCAAAAGAACGGGAACATGATTTGTCATCGTTGCAGTATATATTGATGACTTAAATCTCATATGATCTCCAGCATAGATCAATGATATATCTGAAAGCCTGCAGCATACCTTCGAAATGAAAGACCTAGGCAAAACAAGGTATTGTCTTGGCTTACAGATTGAACACCTACGAGGTGGAATCCTGTTACACCAATCAAATTATACAAGAAAACTTTTAAACAAGTTTAGAATGGAACAATGTCATCCTTTAATTACTCCTATGGTCGTGAGATCACTGGATATTCATAAGGACCCCTTCCGGCCACTAGAAGAGGGGGAGGAGTTACTGGGTCCTGAAGTACCCTACCTTAGTGCCATTGGAGCACTTCTATATCTGGCAAACTGCATGCGTCCCGATATAGCGTTCGTAGTTAATCTACTTGCCAGACATAGTATTGCGCCTACAAAGCGCCACTGGAACGGAGTAAAGCATCTTCTACGCTACCTCCAGGGTTCTATATATCTGGGACTATACTACCAGAGAGGTTCCTCCTCCCAGTTGCTTGGTTATGCTGATGCAGGTTACCAATCTGATCCTCACACAGCAAAATCACAAACTGGTTTTGTGTTTACCTATGGAGGGACTGCTATCTCATGGAGATCGGTAAAGCAAACCACCACAGCAACATCATCCAACCACTCTGAACTCATTGCGATCCATGAAGCGAGCAAAGAGTGTTTTTGGCTTCGCTCCGTCGTCCAACATATCCTAGATGCCACTGGCCTGAAGACTGGTGATCTTGAGCCCACTGTATTGTTTGAAGACAACACTGCATGCATAGCACAACTCAAGAAGGGCTACATCAAAGGCGACAGAACGAAACACATTTCTCCCAAATTCTTCTGGACGCACGATCTACAGAAGAACGAGGAGGTCAAGATTCAACAGATCCAGTCTTGCAACAACTTAACTGATCATTTTACTAAATATTTACCGAGATATATTTTTGTAAAACTTGTAAAAGGAATCGGTATTAGACAGCTGAAAGACCTATAAGCCTGAAGCTTGTACGGATAAGGGGGAGTAACTTGTGTGTTGCACTCTTTTCCCTTAAGCTGTTGGTTTTTCCCACTGGGTTTACCATAGCTAAGGTTTTAACGAGGCAAACACGATTACTCAGGATCCAGAAGTATCCATCCCCTTAGCTTTATAAGCTAAGACGAAAGTAATGGATGGATATTGGGGAGTGTTGTGAGTGAGGGAGGCCTTTGGCCTCCCCACCACTTTATCCCTCCATTACTCCCCACTTATTGGAGTAATGGGAACCTTTGGCTTCCATGCCTCTTCACGTTCCATATGAGATTATAAATATAGAACCATGGCTCTTTGCCATGGTTACTCTTTTCTCTACAAATAATAACATTATTATATATATATATAATATGTTTTATTTATCTACACTTATACTCTATGATTTGTAATACAATCCACAACCTTGAGATAAATTCTTTCTAGATAGACATGTATTCATTGCTTAGTTTAGACAACTATCTAGGCTAATTTATTTTAATATATTTTGGAAATCTTTAACTTTTCAAATGTGTTAGTTACTCCCCGAGTCAAATGGATAATCGTGTGTCGGATACGGATATGCTACATTTAACATGCTAATTAGCAAGTTAGTAATAAACAAGTAATGCGCCAATAATCTAACACATACCTGATCCGACCCGGGCCAATTGCCACCTTCCTCGATCAGCTCCCCAATAGTTCCCAAATAGCATTAAAAATTTTTGTTTAAAAGGAGATAAAGTGAAATAATTATAATAAAATTAAAAATAAAAATAATTTGGTTCTTTTCTTGGTCTCCCTTTTTTCATTGGGATCGTCGCAATCCAAATACAACAACAATACAAATATTAAAATAATAATAGTAATAGTAATAGTAATAATATGTTGTGAAACAACGAAGAACGAAGAATAATTATAATATGGAAATTAACAAGTAAAAGAAGAACAAAAATAAGAATAGATAGAAGATAAGTAAAGAGAATATTATTGATGTAGAGAACAATACTGATGTACACAAGTGAGGTAGAGAACCTACATTAATACTACAACCCCATATGTGTGGGTAGACAAATCTCTTCATCTTCTTGTAACACATTGATAATTTCATTAAACATTGTTTTAATGGCTATAAATATGAATGTATCTATCAATTTCTCTTCATATCATCAAATGCATGAATGTAGACATGGTGTGCTAATCCATTCATTTGTAACATAGAAGTAGGAATGTCTATACACATTCCTCTTTATATAAACAACATCAAATGTTGTGAATTTTCTATTATTTCATAACACTCCTCCTTGGACGAAACACCATGCAGATAATCAAAGTTTGGACATTCTATTACTACCTCATTAAAAACCTTAAGTTAGAAAAACCAAGTGGGACAAAAACCAAATAATGGGTAATTCAATCTTGCATCTTACTGGCTCACCGCATACCAATGCCATAAACTAGTTTATCAGATATTGATATTGGCAAAGACTTGGTAAATAAATTCACAAGATTGTTTGAGGATCGAATTTGTTTAACATTAACTTATCAACATTCTTGGAGTTCATGAGTATAGAAAAATTTTGACGATATATGTTTGGTCTTATCACCTTTAATATAGCCTCCCCTGATTTGTGCAATGCAAGCAACATTGTCCTCATAAATTATAGAGGGAGAATCATCAAACTACTTCAATCCTATATGATATAACAAATCTTAAGCAAACACACTCTCTTCCAACCTCATAAAGAGAAAAAATTCCGAGTTATTGGAAGATGTGGCTACTAGTGTTTACTTAGTAGAATGCTTAGAAATGCATGAGTCATTATAGCAAAATATAACTAGTTTGAGAATGAGCTTTGTGCAGATCAGATTTGTTGGGACATGTGGCTACACAATACACTAAAAAAGATGCATAAATAGTGTAAAGGTAAGCAAAGCGTATAATTAAAAAGTTACTAATAATTAAGTGCAATATGCAGGGGAAATAAAAACAATTATCTCACTAACAACCACACAAAGAAAAATATGCCAATGCAAACGCAAACACAAGACGTATCCTGGTTCGGATCCCTACATCGGGACTCCTAATCTAGTCCCACCCTCATAAATCTGAGCGATGGATTTCCACTAATGCTCCCAAAACTGGGACATATAAAATCTTCACTGGTACAATCTCTAAACCGAATAATCCCTAAACCGGGAGATGGAGTAAGCCATCCAAGTGGAGTAAACCCCACAATGTACTCACAACTCGTGTACTAGGTTTCACAAAGAAATAGAACAAAATACAATCTTACCTATGCCTTGATAAATCTTACCAATGCGTATGATAGATGATTGGCTTGATGCACTTGAAAGCTTCTCTCTTGATGCAAGATCAATGCATAACACTTTAACCAAGTGAAAGAGAGAAAAGAGAAAAAAGAAATCTCTTGAAGTAAAACTGACAAATGCACTCTAATATGATGGCAATATGTGTGGAGTGAGTGCCCAAATCAACCTCTTAAAGTGGGTTAAATAGCTCCTTATTGAGTGAAAGTTTTACATGTTCCATCCCTCCTTTTCCCACGCACTTTAATACACATATCCACAATTTCCATTCAGTTTCCATCTATTTTCGTCTGTCTTCACTATGTGGGAATGTTCCACATATTTCAGAGGAAAAGTTGTTTGGGATCACGAAAAAGGATGATATGAGAAGCAAAGAAGAGGAAGAGCTGGAGAGCGGAAGTTTAGAGGCAGCATGAGAGCTAAAAAGGGCATGCCTACAAGTAGCACGACCGTGCTGAGACATGCATGACCGTGCCAACGCTTTAGAAATGAGTCTAGCTCTAGTGCCTCAGCATCACGGCCGTGCATAGAAGTCGCACGGTCGTGCTTAATTCTCTGGATGAGGCAGAAGGACAAAAATTTACAGGGATGGTCGGCATGGCCGTGTGACTACCAAGCATGATCGTGCAGCATGGATGTGCTTAATTCCCAAAAGAAGGCAGAAGGCCCAGGATCGCACGGGTGGCTAGCACGGCCGTGTCACTACCAAGCACGATCGTGCGGTACGGCTAATACGCTCATATTTTACACTTTATTTCTGCATTTTTCCATCCCATAACGGTTGTTCATATTGCGATTTTAATGATTATAAGATGTTTTCACGATATATTTCACTATTCCTTTGTTTCGTCTGATTTCAGGAAATATGGAGCAATCAGGAGCAATTTAGAGCCACAAATGCCTACATGCGTGTCGAAGCATCATTAACGATGATATCGGAGAGCTAACAGTGCTGGAGGATGAGTAGAAGAAGAAGGAAGGCGAAAGAAACGACAAGGAAGCGCGAAGAAAGAAAGAAGAGTACCAAAACAGTCTACTTGGCCGAGTGAAGCAGCCCACTCGACCGAGTGAAGTAGCCCCATCGACAGAGTGAAGCTGACACGCCCAATCCAGCCTGAAGAAGAGCGAGAATGTACTCGGCTAAGTGGGAATTTTCACTCGACCGAGTGAGAAGACCACTCGACTGAGTGGAGACAAAAATTGTGAAGAAATCCTTCGACGCTTCTCTGTTTTTAGGGAGGATCTGCAGTAGGTCCTACTCGACCGAGTATGAATCTCACTCGACCGAGTGAGAAGACTACTCAATCGAGTGGTCTGAACCTCCAGAATGTTGAAAAAACCCAATTCCCGTAGACTTCTCACTCGACCGAGTGAGCAGCTCACTCGGCCGAGTGCGTCGTCGGGCAGATTCCCAAATCTAGGGTTTGCAGCTGTTCAGGGGCAAATCTGTCAGGATTTTCTGATTCTTTTGTGTGGCTATAAATACCCAGTTTTGAGAGCAGCCCAAGGAAAGAATCTTTAGAATAATTTTCTTAGTTTTAATTCTATTTCTAGTTTTCTTTTGTCGAAAGGATTGGAGAGAAGGATTTAAATTTCTTATTCTTGAAGCTTGTATTCAAAAATTAGTTTGTCTAAACTCTTGCAAGTTGATATTTTTATGCTATACTTCTCTCTAAATTTGAGTTTTGTTATGAATTCTATTGCATATCTTGTTTCTAATGTGATTTTAATGATGAATTGTGAGTAGTCCCTTTGCTTTAAGGAAAATGGATGAACATTATGGATTTAAAGTATGATTTGTGAGATCTATTGAATTTCTATGTTGCTAAACTAGTTAAGGGTTTGATTGTGATCGATTTACTACGGATAGCTAGGGATTTCTATTAGATCTTGATAGCTTGAGAGAGGATCTTGATCTAAGAAAAGCCCTAGATATTCGATTTAGATCTATAATCGATATTCTCTTGAGTTGGTACGCGAGAGCGACCAAAGCAATCATCTTTATTATATTTCTATAATTATATTCGTTTGTACGATGGTAAAACGGATACGAACCATCACGATCTAGATTCGAACTCAAGTTGCGAGAGAGCGAGCTTGAGTTGGAATTGAATATTATTGTCAATCTTAATGCTAGTAATGTGAACTAGGCTTACACGAGAGCGAGGCTCTAGTTTAGATTACTATAGACCTGCGTAACGCGAGAGCGTGCATTGGTTCCCAATTTAGTTGCGACAAGTTCACCCTAAATCAAATGTAGTAATATAGAAATTCGTATTTCACATTGATTGCTTGAAATCTATAATGGGGATTTTCAAGCCCTAGGCATTCTTATAAATTGAATTTACCACACTTTTAACGATTGTGACACCAATATTTCTTCGCCACCAATCCAAAATTGCTTAGTAATCTATATAGTTACAAATAGTTCCTCCCCGTAATTCGATACCCGCTTACCACTTAACCGTGTGCTTGCGATAAAACTACATTGTTTTTGGAGTTACTATCCGAGACGACCAAGTTTTTGGTGTCGTTGCCGGGGAGGCGACTGTATTCTGTATTCTTTACTAAATACTTATGAGCTTACTGACGTCACCTTCCAGATTGTTCTACAAGTTTTGATCAGGTTTATCTGGGAGACGCAATGACGAGTATAGACTCTGACCCGCAACATGATGATACTTTTGCATCCCTACTGGGGGAACTTGTAAATGAAGTCTGGGCCACATGACTTATTACCATCAACATGGAGGACTGTCTTTAGCAACAATTTGCCAACTTCATTATTAACCAAATCTCCCCAGAAGGAACAATCGAGGGTGGCATTAGAGTCTATGTGGAGAACAATGAGCTACATCTTCAAGCTGACGAAGTTCCTCAATCCACAATGCATGAAGGCATTGAAGCATGCGATGTGGAATTCGATGCTCGTGAAGAACAATCTTGGGATGCCGACATTCAGAGAAGTGCACTTGATGAGTCCTTTTGTGACACCCATCTGTATTCTGACATATCTTTTAATGACAGGCATGGACAAGAGGAGATTGGTAGTTCCATGGATTCGGGAGCAGAGACACCTAGCATATACTTTAATGCTCCATCTTCACCAAGTGATGATTTTGCATCTGCATGTGAGAGCCTATCCTCTGAAGAGGAAAAGAACGAAGATGAGGCCGAGGACGCTATGTTTTTTCATAGGAAAGGGAAACAGGGGGTACATCGCCTCCTGTGGTAGAACTGAAATAATTACCTCCTAACTTGAGATATGCATTTTTGGGTGATAAATTGACATATCCTGTGATTGTTAATGCTAGTCTTAATCACAACCAACTTGAGAACCTTTTAAACATTCTAAGAGGCCATAAGACTGTCCGAGGCTATAGCATTTTCGACCTAAAGTGAATTAGCCCTCGGCTATGTACCCACAGGATCCATCTTGAAAACACTGATGCTACCTCCATCGAGCCTCAAAGGCGGCTAAACCCCAACATGAAGGAGGTGGTTAAAAAGGAGATTCTTAGATTACTTGAAGCTGATTTCATCTATCCTATTTCTGACAGCAGATGTGTCAGACCTGTTCATGTTGTCCTTAAGAAGGGAGGAATGACCGTAATAAAAAATGATAAGGGAGAATCGATATCCACCAGAACCGTCATAGGTTGGCGCATGTGCATTGATTACAGAAAATTAATTAAAGCCACCCCAGAAGGACCATTACCCTTTACCATTTATTGACCAAATGCTAGAACGTCTTGCTAAACACAAATATTTTTGCTATTTGGATGGGTATTCGGTATTCTTTCAGATTCCCCTCCATTAAGATGATCATGAAAAGACTACTTTCACGTGCCCTTACAGCACCTATGCATACCGTAGGATGCTGGTCTTTGCAATGCCCCGCCACCTTTCAAAGGTGCATGACATCCATCTTTTCTAATTATATTGAATACATCATGGAAGTCTTCATGGATGATTTTTCTGTGTATGGTAGCGAATTTGACTCTTGTTTGGCTAATTTAACCAAGGTTTTAAAAAGATGCCAACAAAATAATCTGACACTTAATTGGGAAAAATGCCATTTTATGGTCACCAAGGGGATAGTTCTTGGGCACTTAGTCTCATCGAGAGGGACTGAGGTGGATAAAGATAAAATCGAAGTTATAGAAAAACTACCTCTCCCATTAATATTAAGGGCATTAGAGGATTCATTGGTCATGATGGGGTTTACCGTCACTTTATCAAGGATTTTGCTCAAATTGCCCGCCCTCTTACAGCTTTGCTTGCTAAAGATGCGCCTTTTGTTTTTTCTGATGATTGCTTGCATGCGTTCAACACGCTAAAGGAGGTGATTATTTTCGCTCCAATTATACAACCTCCGGATTGGACCCTTCCTTTTGAGTTGATGTGTGATGCTAGTGACCAGGCAGTCGGAGCAGTGTTGGGGCAAAGAAAGAACAGAAAGATTCATGCGATATATTATGCAAGCAAAACTTTGGATGAAGCACAAAAGAACTACACCACCACCGAAAAGGAGCTCTTGGCTGTCGTTTACTCTATTGAGAAGTTCTGTTCATACCTTCTTGGATCAAAGGTGATTGTGCATACAGACCACGCGGCGTTGAAGTACATCTTGAATAAAAAGGAAGCCAAGCATAGGCTAATACGATGGGTTCTCCTTCTACAAGAATTCGACTTGGAAATCAGAGACAAAAGGGGTACCGACAATCTTGTAGCGGACCATTTACCAAGGCTAATTCGTGATGGGAAGGATGGAAGCTTGCCGATCGATGACACATTCACCGACGAGAAGCTCTTTGCGTTTAGACCCTTGGAAGACCTTGGTTTGCAGATTTTTTGAATTATTTGGTTTGCGATATTAAACCGCATTGGTTAGCTACGCAACAAAGGAGGAGGTTCATGCATGAAGTCCAGAGCTATTTTTGGGAACATCCATATCTCTTTAAGATATGCAAGGATGGCATCATACAGAGATGCATTTCTAAAGACGAAACCACTTCTATCATCTCACATTGTCACGACATGCCATGCGGAGGACATGCAGCTGCTTCCAAACCCACCGCTAAGCTATTACAATGCAGATTCTATTGGCCTACAATGTTCAAAGACACACACGAGTTCGTCAAAAAGTGTGATAGATGCCAAACGACGGGAAACATATCCAAACGGAATGAGATGCCAATGAAGCCCATCTTGGAGATCGAGCTCTTTAATTGTTGGGGATTCGATTTCATGGGACCTTTTCCATCCAGTAAGGGAAATAAATATATATTGGTGGCCATCGACTATGTTCCAAAGTGGATAGAAGCTATCACCACCCCCAATCAATGACTCAAGGGTGGTCGCCAAGTTCTTCAAGAAAAACATATTTCCCCGTTTTGGAGTACATAGAACATTGATAAGCGATGAAGGGAGCCACTTTATAGAGAGCAAGTTCGAAGCCATGCTAAAGAAGTATGGGGTACACCACAGAGTTGGATTGGCATATCACCCCCAAACTAGTGGACAAGTGGAAGTATCAAACATGGAAATCAAGCAAATTCTGGAAAATAAAGTTGACAAATCAATGAAATATTGGTCTATGAAACTGAACGATGCTCTATGGGCATATCGCATGGCCTTCAGGACCCCCATCGATACGACCCCATACCGACTAGTATATGGGAAGGCGTGTCACTTACCGGTAGAGTTGGAGCACCGTGCTTATTAGGCCATCAAAACTCAATATTATGACTACAAGAGCGCGGCATTACATCGATTCCTCGATAAAAATGAGCTGACAAAATTAGAAGGGATACCTACGAGAGTTCCAGAATATACAAAGAAAGGACCAAGGTCTTCCATGATGCATGCATTACAATGAAGAGCTTCAATGTTGGTGACAAGGTCTTACTATTCAACTTAAGGCTACGACTCTTCCTCGAAAAGTTGAGATCCCGTTGGTCTGGATGATTCACCATACTCCATATACACCCCTGAGAAGCAATAGAGATCGAAGGAAAGGTGCATCATTCAAGATTAATGGGCAAAGGCTCAAGCACTACTCCGCGGGAGATCCTACCTGTGAAATAAAGAGCATCTACCTTAGAGAGACTTGGACCCGAAGTTTATCGACTCTAATTGATGAGGTCATCGATGAAGCCATGCCATATGTCATTGGAGCTTTGCACATGGATAGTCTTGACGGAGTGCCAATTTTCGAAAAAGGCGCCCCAAATGTTGATACCCTGGATCCTCTCACTGAGGAAGAGGAAAACGATGCCGATGTCGTGAGGATTAGAAAGCTCTGTAAGCTCTCTTCGGTGAAGCAAGTAAAGAACGCGCCACCGACAAATACTTCACCACCGCCGAGAAAGGACAAAGGAGCCAAGAACCGAAGCTTGGGGGAGTCATCTCTTGTCATCATTAGAGAGGAAGCGTGCTTAAAGGAGGTCAAGGAAGAAGAAGTGCAACATCTGAATCCTACCGGCCTCCTCATAAAGTTTGACACGCGCATCTCCTATGTGCCAAACATCACGAGCTCAAAGTGAAATCATTAAGGTTCGAGCTCAAGACCTTAAACGACTGTTTGTCGGGAGTTAACCCGATGTTTATATCATAGTTCTTTTTAGTTGAAATTTAGTTTTTATTTTCGTTTTCGGTTTTTATTAGTTTAGTGAGTCAAGAGTCTAGAAAAATCTGACAACTGGCAACGTTTTATCGCAGGAAGAAAATACGAGGAATCCATTCGAACGGAGGGTAGCCATGGTGATGGAAAGCAGCCTCGAGGATGTGCATAAACGATAAAAAAATAACAAACTGACGGGAGAGGGAGAAACAGAAGATAGAGAAAAATAGAGAGTAGAGAGCTAAAACAGACGGCCTACTTGACCGAGAGATTTTCTCACTCGGCCGAGTGAAGAATTCACTCGACCGAGTGATGCGCTGAATAGGGAAATCCCAAAAACTACACTCTGTAAATTTTATGCCACTCGGCCGAGTGACTTGTCACTCGATTGAGTGCACCCTGTAGAAGACAGCTCTAATATCTTGCTCTGAAAGGCCTATCTACTCGACCGAGTAATTAGTCCACCCGACTAAGTGACTAATTCTACTCGACCAAGTACGAGACTGTAACAGAATCACAAAAATTCCAAACTCTGTCTTTATTTCTCACTCGATCGAGTGGAACTTGTCACTTGACCGAGTGACTCGAACCACTCAGTCGAGTTGCTCGACTCAGCCAAAATTCTTAAAGTGTTTATATTAGGGCCACTCAACTGAGTGACGATCGTCACTCGGCCGAATGACTTAAGTCGGGCCGCCCCTATTTAATTCCCAAATCATACTCGCACGCAGCCCTAATCCCAAATCACAGTGCCCCCTCCCCCATTTCTCCAACTCGACCGCTGCCCCTGATCGCTCCGGAATGTAACCCAAAGAACGGTTGTAGTTTTACCGCAAGCGCACGGTATAGCGGCGAGCGGGTTATCGAACACAGGGAGGACGAATGACCGTGCTTGTTCAAATCAACCTGGCTATTAAGAAGAGAGAAATTTGCCTTTGGCGATCCTGTCACAATCGTCAGACAAAGTACAGAAATATCAAATCAAATAAAGAACGTCTAGGGAATGGGGAATTCCCGCTACTCACCGTATTCCGTAAATGTGGTTCATTGGTATCAAAATTGTTAGAATAAAATTTTGGATGAACTAGTCGCAACTGAATGTAATACATAGCTCACGCTCTCGCGCTGTTGCCGGTCTATAGCTATCCTAGGTTCGGGTCCAATCTCTTGCAAACCCTAGCCTAGGGAAGCTAGCATTAGGATCAACATCATCGTTCAATCGCGCCCCGAGCCCACTCTCGTGCAAACTCAGGCCACAACCTAGGTTGGGATAGTTCCTACCCGTCCAATCTCTTGCAAACGGGTATCGGCATGGAATTGCAACCGGAAACCCTAGTATCGGTCCAATCTCTTGCAAACCGATACTACGGAAATTCGATTCCAATCCAATTCGGATTTCTAGGGTTTCCTAACGAATTGGGATCCAATCTCTTGCAAATCCCAATCGATATGAATACCTAGCCATCCGTAGTAAATCGATCCCAATCTAATCCCTAATAGCAATTCTAGCAAAGTTCCTACCAATTCATCACAAATATGAAATTGGGCTCGTAGGGTTCATCCCCACGCCCCAAGATGTGGAGACTACTCACAATTCATAGCACAAACACAAAAATAATCAATGAAATTAACAAGAGAATTCATCACAAATTTGAGATAGGCAATAAAAATAGAATTTTTAGGGAAGAGAGACACAAACCAATGGAGTTCTTCAAATAATCCAACAAAAATCAACTTTTGTCTTCTCTCCAATCACAAGAATAAAGCTAAAAAGTTAATCTAAAAAGCTGCAAAAATCTAAGAAAAAAACTCTCTAAACTAGGGTAAAAACAGGGGTTAAATACCCCTCAAAATCGTCCAAAAAACTGTGACCAAAATACCACAGAACAGCCTGAAATCCGCAATTTTCGCTACAGGCAGTGCGTCGCACTCGGCCGAGTGACAGAAGTCGCTCGGCCGAGTGAGAAACCCTGTAAATTTCCAGTAAGTCTGGGTCTTCGGGGGTCTTCACTTCGGGAGTCGCTCGGCCGAGGGAGTTGTCGTCACTCGGCCGATGGCTTCTTGGTACTCGTGCGGTCGGCATTTACCACTCGGCCGAGTGGGTCTTCTGAAGCTCAGGCAGACGAAAAACAGTAAGTTGGCGATTTTTGACATGCGTCGTGTGGGTGCCACTCGGGCGGACGGGATCTCGTCACTCGGCCGATGTGGCTTCCGATGCTCGACCGAGTGCACGTATGAAACGTATCCGATCTGGTCGGCCGAGCAGTGTCTCGCTGGTCGGCCGAGTGACTCCTTCACTCGGCCGAGTGGGACACCAAAAATGCCCAAACAGCTTGTTTTGGCCTCCTCGTCGCTCCTGCGACGTCCTTTCTTCTTCCGCTCCTCTCCAACAGCAGAATACCCCTCGGGGAGGTCATCGGTGACACTCTGGAGTAGGCGTATCTCGAGATCACTCCAAATCGCTCCAAATCACCTGAAATTCGACAAAAACAAGAAATCGTGAAAAGCATCGCAATATCATCGATATATCGTGAAAAACATGATTTGAGCGATCTAAATGGCATGCAAACATGCGGGAAAAAAGTGTAAAATAAGGAGTGATCAAAATCCCCCAAGCTTACCTCTTACTCGTCCTCGAGGAAGATAAGTAGGAGGCGAACCCGGTGGATTCGGAAAGCGAAAACGGCGAAAGACGAAAAAATGAAAAAAAAACGAAGAAGAACGAAAAACGAAATAAAAAACAAAGAAGAAAGAAAGAAACGAAGAGGGAGGCTGCTAGATCATTTTCTCAGGACGTGGGTTTCGCTTACTCTTGTAGCATGCACCGAATGAAAAACACATGTCAAAGAGTTTTATTTTGATATCATAGTATAATAGTGCAAATAGAAATAGAAAACCCACGAACAACGATATAATCATGAAAAACGGAATAATTTTAGAATTAACATCGTCTGAATCATTTAAAGCGGTATATAAATCGCAGATCACACACTTTTCAATTGAACGCTTTCTATGAGGAGTATAAGAATATCACACAATAGAATATAAAGAATAGAAAAGTATGGATTTCATGAAATGAGTGCTAGGCATAGATTTCTGGACTTCGTAAAGCTAAAAATAATCTTACCGAGTATAGAATATTACTTAGCCTAGGTTGTCGTGCAACGTCAAGTAGTCTCTCTCTCACACATCATCGGATTCCCTCCCCCAAGCTTATCTATAAGCGTGGTGGCATAAAAAATATTTACATCCCCATTTTTATAGAGCTCCAAAAGCAACGAAAATAAATACAAAAAGAGAGAAGAAAGAAGAGAGAAAGAACATGAGGTGGGATCTTTTATTGAGGTTCTTTCCTCTTTTCTTTTCTTTTTTTTTTCTTCTCTTTTTTTTTCAAATAACATATATACACAATGATCCCAACTCAAAGAGAAGTAAGAGCATACAAGTATTTTTTTTCTTTGGTTTTGGGAAATTTGGAGCTAGGAATTAATAGCGGGGGAAATGCCATATAATAGAATCGCTAAGGGGAGATTCACCAATGATTTTAAAATAGAGAAATGATGTTCAAGATTTGTGGAGAAAGAAATAAATATACCTCTCGGTTCACTCTATAAGACATGCACGACAACTTCAGCAGGGTAATCTAATCTACTCAGTTTCGATCACAAAAAAGCTAACTAATCCAGATTTATCATAGCTAACATCATTCAATCATCCTGAAGTGAAATGTACAAATCATGCATATAGAAGTGACATAGGAAAAGAAATCGGTACTCCAGATATAAGCATTCAATGCGTGAATCTTGGTGTGTTTTCTGCGATAGCATACATATGAATATTCAGACTTAGCTAATAATAAAATTTCATCCATTTTCATGTGGAAAAAAATGTGGGTTACTATCTCTAGATGCAAGGCAAGTCATAGCATATGATATCAGAAATAAAATCTAGGACATGAAAAATATAGCATGCATATAGAGTAAGCTAACTCCACGTTATCATCATCATAGAAAAGTCATCTCTAGCATGAGATGAAAAAGAAAATAAAGATAAAGGGGAAAATAGAACTATTTACAATGCGGCACACAGAAAGATAAGAAAACCGTGATGCATGGTAAAATAAAAGAAAAGTGATGAAAATAAGTGCAAAAGAGGAAAAATAGAGTGAAAAACTAAAAATAAAGGTGGCAAATCGAAAAAGAGCGTGAGAACTCACTCCCCCAAGCTAAATGGCACAGTGTCCTCAATGTGCAAAGTGTGGCACACCGAGAGACAAGTAATGGGAGGGGTAAGCGAGGATGCATGCATGAGGAAAAAAAAGAAAAATAAAATAATGAAATGAAAAAATTGATGCGGACATGATGCATGCAAATAAAGGAGTGATACAGATATATAGGTGTGGCACCAAAAACTCTCCCTCTCTCACAAAAAAGATATATAAAGACATGATCAGAATGAGAATCTAAAATAAGTGAGGGGAGGGGGGTCAAAAAGCATCAGGACCCAGCAGAAACGGGCAGCACAACAGCAAAAAGAATCGATGGCATCAAGGGTGCCTAAGAAGGCGGTGCTGCGCCGTCTCCGTCCTGAGGCGGTGGTGGTGGTGGTGGTGGAGGCTGCTGAGCGGGGGTGGGTGTGGAAGTGGAGGCAGGTTGAGTGTGTGTGGTAGTGGGGGTGGGAACCTGCAGGGTGGGTACGGGTACGCGGGGGAGACGCTCCAGGACCTGGGTAAGACAGTAGTGAATCTGCAGGAGCAGGTCAAAGCGGCCAGCCATCGCAGTGACGGTGGCGGACAGGGTCCGAAGGTCGCCTCTGAGGCCACTCACCACCCCCTCGAGAGCACGAATGCTCTGAAGTACAGTGTCAGGGGGAGGTGGTGCAGAGGGACGCACCGGTCGGGGCTGTGCAGGTCGGGGTTGGCGTACTCTGGTGGCGTAGGTGACGGGCTCAGCAGGCAAGGGAACAAAAGGAGCTGCGCTCACAAGTGGGGGCCTGGCCTCAGTGCGAGGCTGGGCAGGACGGTGAGAAGTGGAGGCAGCAGCAGCGAAAGAAGAATACAAAAGTGGCGGCGAGGCGGCCAGAGAGGTCGGTGACACAGAAGTGTGGACAGACGCCACGACACTCTTGGAAAACATAGCAGCGGTGGAGACAGGGGTGGAGACTACGGTCTCTATAGCGGTGGCAAAAGAGGGCTCTCCGCACTCAACTATAGTCGGCGGGCGCTCGGGTGGGGCAGAGGAAACGGGCTCGGCAGACAGAGGGCCAGTGAGGGTGGTGACAGGCGTGGAAGCAGTGGAGGTGGGCTCAGCTAAGGTACTCCCGACACCGACAGAGGTGTGGACAGAGGTGTCTGGAGCAGCGGAAATATCTGGGATAGGCTGAGGGTCCACGGGGTCAACAGGGGCAGCAGGCGCGACAGGTGCAACAGGGTCTGCGGGGGCAGTGTGGGCCTACTCAGCCTCCTCGGCCTCGAGCACGTAAGCGGCTGGGATCAGAACATCCATCGCAGTGAGCCAGTCCACCTGGGCCGGTGCAATCTGAGTCTGAGCTGGGCTCGGAAGAGTCATGTAATCAGCACCGTAAGGGCCGTGCAGCCAGACCCAGTGTCGCTCACCGTGCGGATGCAGCACCTTCATCCGGGCCATAACATCAATCGACAGAGAAGTGGGGCCCGGTGCGCGTCGCAGGTCGTCAGGGAAGTCCTCGCCGGTCATAAGGGCGAGCAAGGTGATCAGGCTGCCGCAGCATATCGGTGAGCGAGCGCCCACCGATACGATGATGCGGTCCAAAAACCAAGCCGCGACATCAATCACGACAGCTGGGACCAACTCATCGCCATCCCTAGATAGAGCTCTGGGCCGTGTCATCGCGTAGAGCATATAGAACTCTGGCGTGGACATCGTACCCGGCTCATATCTGGCCAAAACGGTCGTCGCCATGAGGCGCTGAGCTATACGGAGGCAGGGATGGACAATGGCCGAGGCCTTGGCCCTACTAGGGTCAAAGGCAGCGTGAAGACCCGTAATCCGGGCCCAGAAGGCACCGGCGTCGAAGGAAGGTGGGGGGATATGGGTGGGGGCGTAACCTCAATCGGCCCCGGGGACGTCGGGCCACGAGAAGAAAGCTCTCATCATACCGAGAGTGACCTGGCACTCCCGGTCCATGAACCGAAACGAGCATCCCTCGTCGGTCCGGGCGATCGAACTAAGTACCTCAAGTGTCGGGCGGGTAAACGTATCCGCCGACACCTGAAAGAAATCTCGCCAGCCCACGTTGTCGTACAACGTGAGCATCCCCTCTAGTACCCCCAGGCGTCCTAGGTCTGCAAGGTGCGTGAACCTGGAGGTTACGATCGAGCGCGGGGAGATGCGCTCGAAAGCGACGCGGTGTGCGTCGTTCCGGAACGTGATCCCCAGCGGCCCGATAAGTGGAGCCGGAGGTGGTGGCTGTGGAGCGGCAGGGGGTGGCTGTGCGGGGTGTATGGGCTGTGCGGGCTCTACAGGCTGTGCGGGGTGTGCGGGGCCTGCAGGCTGTGCGGGGTGGATGGGGTGTGTGGGAGAAGGCAGAGGAGAGTCCTCCAACTCGTGGGAGGGGCCGGCGTCATCCGACCGCTTCCGCTTGGCGGAAGCTCTCCTCGACCTCGGCCGTGTCCGGGGCGGCATATGGGCCCCGAGCGCTTACCGAAAAGTGTGAAAAGTGCGGCGTGCGTAAAAAAATGAAAGAGTATACCACGACACGCCGTGAGTGCAAATATGTGGAAGCGTGCGAAGACGACGCCTCCACGTAGCCCGAATCAGTCCCTGGAAGCTCCCCTGGGCTCCCCTAAGCTCCCAAAAATGACCGGCGCATGAAATGGAGATATCAGTGGGTAATATTCAAAACGTATGGAGCATTAGGGGTATAATAGATAGAAATAGAAATTAATTTGGGTTTGGGGTTCGTTAAGCACATGGATCCTCAAAAAATACACAAAAGAGGAGAAAACAGGCTGAAAATAGGGTTACCGGAGTCGGCCGGAGCGGTGGTCGCCGGCGGTGACTCGGGCGAGGAGCGGCGGCGGCTCGGCCGGCGGTGGTTGGCCGAGCGGCGGCACGGGTCGACGGTCGGGCGAGTGGGGGGAGTCGTTCGGGCGCTGGGGAGTCGAAAAGTCGGGGCGCGATCGGATTATTTCGTTTCGAAAAACACGCCCCCAGCCCCTTTTATAGCAAAAGTTACGACTCGGCCGAGTGACTAGGTCGCTCGGCCGAGTGAACTTGAAAGAAAAGTTCCTCCCCGCTACGCTTCGGCCGAGTGGCTTTACCACCCTCGGCCGAGTGGAGTAAGTCCATTCGGCCGAGTAGCTCAAGCTACTCGGCAAGACTCGCCCTAGGAGCGTATCCGTTTTACTCGGCCGAGTGAATATATATACTCGGCCGAGTGGAAGTTATACTGAAATCCGGAAAATAAACAGAGAGTTGGGTACAGTAGACTTCCCTCGTTCGTGAGCGGCTCGGCCGGACGAACTTGTGTGCTCGACCGAGTGACTAGTATACTCGGCCGAGTGAGCCTTGTGTTCTGCTGTTTGTCTTCGTTTGGGCTCTAAACTCTGTCTTTCTTCCTCCAGTCGATTTCATCTTCCTCCTAAGCATCGAGCGCCTCCCTGGGGTGCTCCTCGTCGCCTTGTGCATCCTCCTAAGGATGGGTACCTCATTCTCCTCTCCTGTCAGGAAAAATAGGACCCGTTATCACAAGATTTTTGGGCGAACGACTCAAAACACTAAAAATTTCTAAAACAAAAATAAAAGAAAAGTGAAAATAAAGCAATAACCGTCGGGTTGCCTCCCGACAAGCGCTCGTTTAAGGTCGTGAGCTCGACCCCCTATGATTTTCAATTAATACGGGATGTTTGGTGCATATGAGATGCACCCATCAAACTTTCCGGGAGAACGCTTGGATTCGGAGGTTGCAGCGGCGTGTTCTCCCTCGGTGGTCTCCCGTCTCGAATAGTGTTGGGGGAGGCTCCCCCAAGCTAGCCTTTGCTCCGGTCAACGGCTTCACCGGTGACGCCGATTTCCGTATCGGCGGAGCTTTCTTCGGAGACTTTAATTTCGAGAGCATGCAGAGCTCTCGAATCCTTGCGACATCAGCGTCGCCTTCATCATTTTCAGCGGAGAAGTCGGGGGAATCATTTTTCTTCTCTTCTTGGCCTAAATCCGGGCCTTCCTCGAAATCCTCATCGAATAGAGCGCCAATGGAGTGGGGGATCGCCTCCTCAATTACCTCGTCAAGGAGGTCTGAAAGATCATCCGGCCGTCCCTTAAGCAAATATATTCTATTGGTTTCGCCCGTTGGGATTCCCTCGGAATAGTGTTTGAGCCTCTGACCATTCACTTTGAATGTGGAGCCGTCCTTGCTTTCTAACTCGAAAGATCCTCCCGGTTGTATGTGCTTGATGGTGAAAGGTCCGGACCAACGTGCCCTCAACTTACCGGGAAATAGTCGGAGCCGGGAATTATAGAGCAAGACCTTGTCTCCTACCTTGAAGTCTGTGACGGTTATGCGGGCATCGTGGAGAATCTTGGTCCTTTCTTTGTAAATTCTCGAGCTCTCGTAGGCGTCTCTTCTTATCTCGTCAAGCTCGTTGATGTCTAAGAGTCGCCTCACCGCCGCGCTCTTGTAATCATAATTAAAGGTCTTGATGGCCCAATATGCGAGGTGTTCCAACTCTACCGGCAAGTGGCAAGCTTTCCCATAAACAAGTCGGAACGGTGTGGTGCCGATGGGAGTGCGAAAGGCCATTCGATATGCCCATGAGGCATCGTTTAACTTCAGTGACCAATCCTTTCTAGATCGATCTACGGTCTTCTCGAGGATTTGCTTGATCTCTCTATTTGAGACTTCCATTTGGCCGCTTGCCTGGGGGTGATATGCCATGCCAACTCTATGGTTTACCCCGTACTTCTTTAGCATGGCTTCAAACTTGTTTTCTATGAAATGGCTCCCCCCGTCGCTTATCAAGGTGCGAGGCACTCCGAAACGTGGGAAAATATTCTGCTTGAAGAACTTAGAGACGACCCTTGCATCATTGGTAGGGGTGGCGATTGCTTCCACCCATTTGGAGACATAGTCAACGGCCAAGAGGATATATTTGTTACCATTGCTCGACGGAAATGGTCCCATGAAGTCTACTCCCCAACAATCAAAAAGCTCAATTTCTTGGATGGGTCTCATTGGCATCTCATTGCGTTTGGAGATATTCCCGGTCCGTTGGCATCTACCGCACCCCTTTACAAAAGCGTGGGTGTCACTAAACATTCTTGGCCAGAAGAATCCGCTCTGCAAGATCTTAGCGGTTGTTTTAGAGGCGGCATGATGTCCTCCACATGGTAGACCGTGGCAATGCAAAATGATAGACGTTGCCTCCTCCTTAGAAACGCACCTCCGAATGACACTATCTTTGCATATCTTGAAGAGGTATGGATCTTCCCAAAAATAGCTATGGACCTCATGCAGAAATCTCCTCTTTTGATGCGTGGGCATCCCATGCGGTTTAATTCCACAAGACAAGTAGTTGACGAAGTCCGCGTACCAAGGTACTTCTCCGGTCCTCATGGCATATAGCCTCTCATCTACGAATGTGTCGTCGATAGGTAAACTCTCGTCCTCCTTGTCGCGAATTATCCTAGACAAATGATCCACCACGACATTGTCCGTACCTTTCTTGTCTCTGATCTCCAAATCAAATTCTTGCAACAAGAGTATCCACCTAATCAACCGAGGTTTGGCTTCCTTCTTGTTCAAAAGATACTTCAACGCCGCATGGTCGGTCTGGACAATCACCTTGGAACCAAGGAGGTAGGAGCGAAACTTCTCGATGGAATAGACGACCGCTAGAAGCTCTTTTTCGGTAGTTGTGTAGTTTTTCTGCGCGTCATCCAATGTCTTGCTCGCGTAGTATATCGCATGAAGCTTCCTATCTTTTCTTTGTCCCAGTACCGTTCCAATGGCTTGGTCACTAGCATCACACATTAGCTCAAAGGGAAGGCTCCAATCCGGTGGTTGTATGATGGGCACGAAAACTAGTGCTTCCTTCAAGGTGTTGAAGGCTTACAAGCATTCCCCTGAAAAAATAAAAGGAGTATCTTTAGCGAGCAAGGAAGTAAGTGGCCGGGCAATCGAGGTGAAATCCTTGATGAAGCGGCGGTAAAACCCCGCATGACCAAGGAAGCCTCTTATGCCCTTGACATTAATAGGAGGCGGAAGTTTTTCGATTACCTCAATCTTTGCTTTATCTACCTCAATTCCTCTCGAGGAAACAAGATGCCCGAGAACTATACCTTCCGTGACCATGAAGTGACACTTCTCCCAATTTATAGTGAGATTGTTTTGTTGGCACCTTTTAAGGACTTTAGTAAGATTGGCCAAACAAGAGTCAAACTCACTTCCATAAACCGAAAAATCGTCCATAAAAACTTCCATAATATTTTCAATGTAATCGGAAAATATGGATGTCATACACCTCTGAAAGGTGGCGGGAGCATTACAAAGACCAAATGGCATCCTACGGTAGGCATAGGTACCATAAGGACAAGTAAAAGTGGTCTTTTCTTGGTCATCTTCGTGTAAAGGGATTTGGAAAAATCCCGAATACCCATCTAGGTAGCAAAAGTATTTATGCTTAGCTAGGCATTCAAGCATTTGATCAATGAAGGGCAATGGGTAATGGTCTTTTCGGGTAGCCTTATTTAGTTTCCTATAATCAATGCACATTCTCCATCCCGTGACGGTGCGTGTAGATATGGGCTCACCTTTTTCATTTTTTATGACTGTCATTCCCCCTTTCTTGGGGACGACGTGAACGGGGCTAACCCATCTACTGTCAGAGATGGGATAAATGATACCGGCGTCGAGCAATTTTAGGATTTCCTTTTTAACCACCTCCTTCATATTCGGGTTTAACCGCCTTTGAGGCTCTATGGAGGTGGCATCGGTATCTTCCAAATGGATCCTATGTGTGCAAAGCCTATGGCTTATCCCTTTTAGATCGGAGATAGTGTAGCCAAGGACATCCTTGTGGCTCCTAAGAACGTCTAGGAGCTTTTCAAGTTGATCTTGCGTGAGGTGGGAGTTTACTATCACCGGGAAAGTTAATTTATTACCCAAAAAGGCATACCTTAGATTCGGAGGTAATTGTTTGAGTTCTACCTCAAGAGGTGCTGCTCCTTCTGCTTCATCGGCTCGCATGAGTTTGGCTTCTTCATTGTCATCCGGGTTTAGCTCATGTTCAGGTGGTGCGCTCTCTTGCGAAGACTCAGACTCGCTACTTAGTGAGGACGATGCATCAAAATAAGCGCTCTCCGATTCTATGGCAGCATCGTCGAAACCTTCACTCTGCTCTGGTTCGTGCCTGGAATCGAGAAACACATCAGACGATTCATAAAAGCAAGAGTGAGCGTCATAGAGTGTAACTCCCTGAATGTCGGTCTGCTCGAAGGATTCTTCGGGAGTATAGTGTTCTTCGACATTTGTTCTACCGTCTTTGAAATATAATTTGTCATCGATCACATCAACTCTGACATTGCCCCCGATAGTCCCATCCGAGGAGACTTGGTCCATCACAAAACTAGCAAACAGTTGTTTGTCGGGGTCCTTGATATCGATAGCAAAAGCTCCGGTAGCGTGGACCTCATCGACAAGCTCCTTAAGGAGGTCTGTGAAGGAGTCATACTCTTCCTGACTGAGCTCCGTTGTCGACATTGCATCCTCCATTCTCCCTGTTAAGATCTTATGCAAAATACGGGGAGAATATGCAAATAGGGCTGCGAATAGAGTTAGAACAAGATATAGAAGAAAGTAAAGAAAAAAAGAAAGAAGAAATAACCGGGTGGTCGATGCCGAACACCGTCAAAATGTCCTCCCCGGCAACGGCGCCAAAAACTTGATCACTCCGGAATGTAACCCAAAGAACGGTTGTAGTTTTACCGCAAGCGCACGGTATAGCGGCGAGCGGGTTATCGAACACAGGGAGGACGAATGACCGTGCTTGTTCAAATCAACCTGGCTATTAGAAGAGAGAAATTTGCCTTTGGCGATCCTGTCACAATCGTCAGACAAAGTACAGAAATATCAAATCAAATAAAGAACGTCTAGGGAATGGGGAATTCCCGCTACTCACCGTATTTCGTAAATGTGGTTCATTGGTATCAAAATTGCTAGAATAAAATTTTGGATGAACTAGTCGCAACTAAATGTAATACCTAGCTCACGCTCTCGCGCTGTTGTCGGTCTATAGCTATCCTAGGTTCGGGTCCAATCTCTTGCAAACCCTAGCCTAGGGAAGCTAGCATTAGGATCAACATCATCGTTCAATCGTGCCCCGAGCCCACTCTCGTGCAAACTCAGGCCACAACCTAGGTTGGGATAGTTCCTACCCGTCCAATCTCTTGCAAACAGGTATTGGCATGGAATTGCAACCGGAAACCCTAGTATCGGTCCAATCTCTTGCAAACCGATACTACGGAAATTCGATTCCAATCCAATTCGGATTTCTAGGGTTTCCTAACGAATTGGGATCCAATCTCTTGCAAATCCCAATCGATATGAATACCTAGCCATCCGTAGTAAATCGATCCCAATCTAATCCCTAATAGCAATTCTAGCAAAGTTCCTACCAATTCATCACAAATATGAAATTGGGCTCGTAGGGTTCATCCCCACGCCCTAAGACGTGGAGACTACTCACAATTCATAGCACAAACACAAAAATAATCAATGAAATTAACAAGAGAATTCATCACAAATTTGAGATATGCAATAAAAATAGAATTTTTAGGGAAGAGAGACACAAACCAATGGAGTTCTTCAAATAATCCAACAAAAATCAACTTTTGTCTCCTCTCCAATCACAAGAATAAAGCTAAAAAGTTAATCTAAAAAGCTGCAAAAATCTAAGAAAAAAACTCTCTAAACTAGGGTAAAAACAGGGGTTAAATACCCCTCAAAATCGTCCAAAAAACTGTGACCAAAATACCCCTGCGCAGCCTGAAATCCACAATTTTCGCTACAGGTAGCGCGTCGCACTCGGCCGAGGGACAGAAGTCGCTCGGCCGAGTGAGAAACCCTGTAAATTTCCAATAAGTCTGGGTCTTCGGGGGTCTTCACTTCGGGAGTCGCTCAGCCGAGGGAGTGTCGTCACTCGGCCGATGGCTTCTTGGTACTCGGGCGGTCGACATTTTCCACTCGGCCGAGTGGGTCTTCTGAAGCTCAGGCAGACGAAAAACAGTAAGTTGGCGATTTTTGACATGCGTCGTCTGGGTGCCACTCGGGCGGACGGGATCTCGTCACTCGGCCGATGTGGCTTCCGATGCTCGGCCGAGTGCACGTATGAAACGTATCCGATTTGGTCGGCCGAGCAGTGTCTCGCTGGTCGGCCGAGTGACTCCTTCACTCGGCCGAGTGGGACACCAAAAATGCCCAAACAGCTTGTTTTGGCCTCCTCGTCGCTCCTGTGACGTCCTTTCTTCTTCCGCTCCTCTCCAACAGCAGAATACCCCTCGGGGAGGTCATCGGTGACACTCTGGAGTAGGCGTATCTCGAGATCACTCCAAATCGCTCCAAATCACCTGAAATTCGACAAAAACAAGAAATCGTGAAAAGCATCGCAATATCGTCGATATATCGTGAAAAACATGATTTGAGCGATCTAAATGGCATGCAAACATGCGGGAAAAAAGTGTAAAATAAGGAGTGATCAGCCCCTGAGCTGAATCGACCAAATGCACCTCGACCCGATTGATGGTGCCACCTCTGGATTCACCTTCGGTGATCCCACCGCCGGCTGAGCCCGGCGCCACCACCCCTATCTACCCCATATTTTCCCTCTTTCTTTCCAAATTCAATCTGTAAGCCCTAAATCTACCCCTACCCTATTAAACCCTATTTCGCCGATTACTCTTGATCAAACTCAAATTTTGTGAATTTTAACGCTAATTAATATTTTTTGTGCAACAGGAAAGAATGTGGGAGATCGTACACTGATTTGGAGTTTAGGGGAGCTGCCTCACGCTCATTTGCTTGCTTGGAGTCGCATCGTAATTGGTACACTCTTTCCATATTTTATTTCTAGCACTTTGTGATATATTTGATTGGTGTGCATCTCACGGAATCCACCGATGCCCCCATGCACTAGATCCAGCACTTGGCAGCCCGATTCCAAGCGGAAGAGGACTGGCGACCCCGGTCCGTCTTCCTCTAGGACGGTGCCCCTGCCGCATAGTGACCCCATAGCTACATTCTCAGCATCACCACTAGCACCACCAGCACTGCTTGTCCCTACGATCGAGACGTACGTGATCACTTTTAGAGATGACACACAACGCGTCAAATTTAAGAGGATCTCGCAGCGTCAGATCATACCCACTAGGGTTGCACATATTGATAAACTTGAGCGCCTATGGGTATTTCAAGGCCTGCACCAGTTGTTTGACAACGTGGGGTGGGGCAAATTTCTGTCTATGTTGACGGACACCTAGGTCCGCCCGACACTAGAAGTCTTGAGTTCTATTCATAGGACTCCTAGGGGCTATTCTTTTAGGCTTATGGACCAGGAGTGTGAGATCTCGCATGACATGGTCCGTGCATACATTCATTAGCCCCATGTCCCAGACCCCGACCGAGCTTATGGTCCCATGCACCAAACCCTGTCTGTCTTTTCAGCTGCTGCCTTCTAGGACACGATCACTGGCATGCACCACTTCGACCCTAGCAGGGTAAAGGCCTCTTCTATAGTCCACCCCTACCTGCGACTTGCACAGTGTCTTTTGGCGATCACCATTCTTGGCAGGCCAGAGGTTGGGACCATATCCATGATAGAGCTTTTCATGCTCTATGCGATGACTAGGGAGAGTGCCTTAGAGGACGCCGGGGACGTCTTGGTCCCCGCGATTTCCATTGATATCTCTAGATGGTATTTTGACCTCATCTTTTCTTCGACCGCCTCTACTAAGGCGATATGTTGTGACGGTCTGATTACCCTGCTAGCACCTATTTTCGACATCCAACTTTTCGTCAGCCTGCGACATGCTATGGGCCCTACCTCCTTATCTCTAGCTGTTTTGGCCCGTATGCACATGATCCGTCCCCACGGACAGCGTCATTGGGTTTGGTTACATGGTCCCTTCTCTGCTGATTACATAGTGCTTCCGAACCCTGTTCGATCACATATTGGACCAGCAGGTGCAGAGTGGAGGTTCCCGATGGACCTCCTGATCACACCTGTATATGTACTAGAGCCCGACGACGAGCAGCAGGAGCCCCATGTCGAGCCCCTCGCCACTGAGATCCCGATTACCCAGCCCGCCTCTGATCCTATCCTTAAGCCTGGAACATCTATCCCCACTTCTGCTTGTGCCAAGAGCTCCATTTCTGCCACTGTGTCTGATTCCACCGCCACTACACTACTGAGAGTTGACCCGATTTCTTATATGAGCTTTGAGAGTGCTGTCCCCACCACTTTTGAGAGAGGCGACCTTTCTTCCTCTGCGACTGCAGAGACCCTCGACACACCTGAGTTTTTGACTCCTATGGCGTTACTATCTCCTGATTTCATGACCGCACCACCTGTCGATGCTTCAGTCTCTGTTGTCGACGTATATACCGAGAGTGTCGTAGTGTTTATCACCACATCTGTTGCCACGACCTCTCTGACAGCCTCGTCCTCTGTTGATATTCCGACCTCCTTCGCCGTTGCAAATATTTCTGAGAGCATTCCTGCGTCTCAGCCTCCCCTAGAGACTGTGCGTCTTGTTGTAAGCTCCACTACTTGCACACACCCGATAGTGGCCCCACTAGTATTTGGAGGCCGTGTGAGACCCCCTGTTCGCACACCTCCACTTCCCTCTGCCCCTGCTCCTGACGACAGAGAGTAGTGCCTCAGTGCTATCGAGTCGACAGTGAGTGGACTTAGAGTTGACCTTGGGGATCTCACGACGGCCGTCACTGCTCAGTAGACCAGTATTGCCATGATTCCTGGTATTCAGCTCATGTTGAACCAGATTCTCCACCGCCTGCAGCAGTAGCAATGGCCTGCTCCTCAGCAGCCTACACATTTGCCACCACCGCCTCCAGAGCAGGGAGGTGATGGCGATGCACCAGCCTAGGCACGACTGCTTAACCCCTGTTATATTTTTTTTGCCTTACCTCACCCCACTATTTTGTTTGCCCATCTGTCTTCACCTTTTTGCAGGGCACTATATATATTTTGGCTTGGGGGAGAGTATGTATTTCTAGGCCACCATCTTGCATCCATCCATACATCATTCTGCATGCATGCATACCATATATTCTTTGCAAATACCATCATTTCATATTTTATTTTCCTTATTTTCCTTTATTTCACATCATATTGCACCCACACCCACCCAACCTATCTTATATGTCATTATGCCACACTTCGCACATTGAGGACAATGTAATGTTTAGCTTGGGGGAGTGAGTGTGCCCATACACCTTTTTTTCATTTTCCTTGTTTTTATCTTTATTTTTCCGCTTTTCTTCATTTTCCACTTAATTTCACGCACTTTTTTGTTATTCCCCATGCATCACGTTTTCTTCATTTTTGGAGTGCTTGCATGTGTATAGTTAGATTTTATTTTATCCTTATTTCTTATATTTTCTTTTCTAGAGATGAATTCCCTATGATGAATATAGTTTGGATTTCGCTTTACTCTTATCCATGTATCTCTTGCCATGCTACTGCTTTTTATTTCTAATATCATCTGCGATATATTTGCCGTGCATTTGAGAAAAAGAACTTCCAATGTGTTTATTATTTGTCCATGAATGAATTTTAGCATTGACTCGTCCGAGAATTGCATTATTGTATACTTTTTATAGAAAACACACCAAGATTCATGCATTGACTGCCAATTACTTGGAGTACTGCTTTGCATCTTAATATCACTTATTACTGCATAAAATGGGTATTGAACTTCCAGGTTGAATGAATTGATTGCTGTTTGATATGAATAGATTAGTTTACTTTTAGAAATCAAACTGAGTAGATGACATTACCCTGCTGAAGTTGTTGTGCATATACAAAAGAGTGAACCGAGTGTTATCATATATTCTTTCTCCACATATCTTGAAAAGTATTTATATACATATAATCAATTGTGAATCTTCCCTTAAGTGAATTTATTATTGCATCTTTCCCATACTAAAAAGAAATAAGCTCCATTATCCCAAAAAACTCAAAAGAAAAGAAAAATATATATCTTTGCATCTTTCTTTGGGATTGTTCTTGTGTATTTAAAAAAAGAAAAGAAACAAAAAGAGAGAGAAAAGAAAAGTTTCATTGTATATACACAATCCCCCTTCTTTACTTCTTTCTTGTTTTCATTTTTATATATGGAGCTAATAAGTGTGTGTGTGTGTGTGTGTGTGTGTGTGAATCTTCAAATGAGAACATTTTGCACCGTGCAAAAATGTTTTTAGTTTTTTTTGAAATTTTTTTCAAAAATTCTTTTTTCCACCCTTATTATATGTTGTTATACCCCCCTCAAAAAATAATCGTTGAGAAATAATGTCATTTGACCTTCGATCAAGGCATTTCAACAAATTCGCACGTTTAGAGACCGTTAAATTTGTAACGGGTGGATGTGTGCTCTATGCCCAACGGGTTCACCCATTAGTATGGATTAAACATAAAAAAAATTCAAAAAAATATAAAAACTTTTCGCACGGGTTTTCGCACCCGAAGATTGCCATATATATATATATATATATATATATATATATATATATATATATATATATATATATATGAGAATAATGGGTATCATACGCCATATGAGAGGGTCTCTCATATTCCCTCTCACATAAAAGGGGCAAGTACAACTCCACATGTGCTTGTACTTGTTGTACTTGCCCCGTTTATGTGAGAGGGAATATGAGAGACCCTCTCATATGGCGTATGATACCCATTATTATATATATATATATATATATATATATATATATATATGGAAAATAGTTCATATTTGATGCCATACGCTTATAGATAAGCTTGGAAGAGGAGATCCAATGGTGGGTGAGAGTGGCTACTTTTATGTGCATAATGACCTAAGCTAGGTAATTTCTGATACTTAGAGAGATGACTTAAAGTATAACGACATCTATGAATTGAAAAATTGGTATGAAATTCATGAAAACCACCTCTTTCTATTCTTATTGATTTGAATTGCGTGATATCTCTTATACTCCAAGTAGAAGCAGTCAATTGAAAAGTGCGGTGTCTATGATTATGTATATCGTTTTTCTATGCCTTAGATGATGTTTGATTCTAAAATGATTTCATATTTCATATGATTCATGTTGTTTTTGGTTTTTCTGTCAAGTGCACCTAAATGCGATGATATCGAAATAAAAGATTTAGTGATGTTTCTTATTCATTGCTCGTGCTATTTGAGTAAGCAAACCCGAGTTCTGAGAGAATGATCTAGCATTTCCCTTCTTCATCTTCTTTTTGCTATTTGATTTTTCTTTATTTTATTCGCCAAGTTCACTTTTTAATTATCTTCCTCGAGGATGAGTTAGAGGTAAGCTTGGGGGATTTCGATAGGCTCATATTTTACACTTTATTTCTGCATTTTTCCATCCTATAACGATTGCTCATATCGTGATTTTAATGATTATACGACGTTTTCACGTTATATTTCATTATTCCTTTGTTTCGTCTAATTTCAAGAAATATGGAGCATTCAGGAGCAATTTGGAGCCACAAACTCCTACATGCATGCCGGAGTGTCATTAACGATGATATCTGTCACGCCCCGTTTCCCAAAAATGTGGAGGCGAGACGTGAGAAGGTCCGCTCAGACTTGAAGCTGTGAAACTCCAAGTCTGATAAGCGTGTAAATTATCATATGGCAGGTCCTTGCAACGCAAACGGAACAACAATAATAATAAAGGAAAGAGACAAAAGAGAAATCTCTGAATATCCATTGAATGAATTACAATATCACAGAAAAGCCACCAGGCTAAATGAGAAGGGGTCTAAGGCCCAAACATGGCCAACAAAGTATAACATACTTACAAGGGTGCCACGCACCAACAACTAACAGCAAACCTAAACAAAGAAGTGAACACGAGCGGTCTTCAAGACAGGCCCCCGGTGTCCACTCACCACCACAACAACATCAGCATCAGCAACACCATATCCCCTGCAACAAAGCTCTGGCTCGGCAACTAACATGCGACACCCAAAGAGAAAGGGGCACATGTCAGCAAGTCTAAAAGACTTGGGCAAGGAAACTGAAAGGAAGGTAAACTAGCAACCTAGCAGTTATAGTATGCATGACATGGCAGTTATAACATGAGTGCACAAGCAAGACATGGCGAGACAATAAGTACAAGAGAACAATTATCGGGACAAGACAAGAGTAGCCAAGCTACTAACAATCTTAATCATTTCACTAGTCATGTTTCAAGTTGTTTGTAGATGTTTACGCCTTACAGCTGAACGGTTGGGCATTCACGCTGAGTGGCCGCTTAACAACTACCCCCAAAACCCAGAGTTTACGCCTTACCACTGCAGTTGCTGATCGGGCAGACTCCCAGTTGATTGGCCGCTTAACTCTTACCCCCAATACCCACATGTAGACGAGCCAGGGTCCCCGCACACGAGCTCAGTAAATGAGCCAGGGTTGCCCCGCACAAGAGCTCGCATTCTAATTCACGATTCATAAACAATTGGCGTCGGGGTGCACCTAGCCGGAAACAAGCAATTCGGGCATTGGCTATCAACCAACACATGGCCCGCTTCTGGAGCACGAGCCAGGAACACTAGCATTGTAGCGAAGCTACGCAATCACAGAAATACTTAAAGGATGCAATGACATGACAATTAATTTGCGTACCGTTAATGGAAAGTAAACATGACATGGTAATTGTGCAACATGCTAAATGTCGGAACTAGCTTCGTTGTCAAGCTAGTTCCCCAATTTGCGCCTAGGCGAGTATCATTTCGTCGCCTAGCCTCTTTTACGCCTACAACAGCAAATGGCCTAAAACATGGCCTAAACCCTAAGTGGCAAGTTTCACTTGCCTAGCACCGGGGATGACGATCAACGAGGGTTCGTCTCACGGATGCTAATCCACGGGGGAGTCGCTGTTATGGACAAACAACCATCAAAACAATATTCATTCATTAGGGTTTCACAAAAACACAACGGTTTATGAAAACATCAAGGAATCGAGTATTACCATGTAGGGAACGGGAGAATAACGCCGAGCAACCACGGCGACGGAAGAAACGCTCCGGGGAACCTAGGGTTCAGATCTGGAAATGATTGGAGAAGTTTGGAGAAATAGGGGGTTTTGGGGGATTTTGGGGATTTGATGAGATTTTGGGGAAGATGAGAGGTAGAAAGTGTTGAGGGATGGTTTGGATGATGGATCTTGGGCTTGGAATGAAGGAATAAGGGTTTGAGGAAGATGGGGGCTCAATGGGGGAGAAACTAGGGTTTTAGGTCGTGAGGGAGGAGAAGAAAACGTTTAGAGGGGTATTTATAGAGATTGGTGGCGGCTAGGGCAAAACTAGGGTTTCCTGCACTGCTTAGTCGGTCAAAGACCAACTGCTGACCGACTAGTTTGAGAACTAGTCGGTCGGTTGACCAACGCAGACCGACTAAGTGTAAACAGTAGCTCCAGTCGAAAACCTGAACTAAGAGTTAGTCGGTCGAAGAACAACTACTGACCGACTAGTTTGATAGCTAGTCGGTCGATGAACGTTCTTAGACCGACTAAGAGTGAACAGTAACTCGGCTGTACAGAAGAACTAGGAATTAGTCGGTCTGAGTACAAAACTTAACCGACTAGTTTGACAACTAGTCGGTCGAAAGATGAACTTAGACCGACTAAACAGATACAGTAACTTAAGTAAAATCAATCCAAGGAACTAGTCGGTTTGAGTAGAGTTGCCGACCGACTAGATCTCAATCTAGTCGGTTGGTTCCCCTTCTCGAACCAACTAAGATGCACTAAAAGTGCCAATTCGAAACGCAGAGCTTCGGGAAGATTCCTATGGCTTCTAAGATCACTCTAACTCTAAGATATGAGCGATTTGAAGCTCGTCACGAATGACTTACTCTGAAATCGACGATCGAAGGAAGAAGCTAGAAAATCACGACGAAACGATCGAAAGTGAAAGCTATGGCGACAAAAACCACACATCCAAGGAGAAAATCCACCAAGCATATATTTTAATATAGATAATCCAATTACACGAAAACCAGTCGTTACATCCTACCCACCTTAGAATAAAGTCCGTCCTTGGACTTTCTAACATATCTAGTCGCCCTAGTAACTACCCTCAATCAATATCACATCAAAATTTCAACCAAGTACATTCATTTCAAGCACTTATATATATATATACTCTAGGTAGTCAATTATTAGCACCACGGAAGTAAATATATATTCACGCACATAGTACACTTATAATTATTATAATCAGACAACTCCATTCACGTATTCAAATCATTCATATAGGTAAGTATATTCTATATAGCTATAAAACACTTATTACACACTATATGAAAATAACCCAGTCTCTCTTACTTATATGAAAATAATTTCACACTAGAAAATACCATCGGAATCTACACGCATAGGTAACTACCTATGGACAAGACAATAAGAATACACTAGTCCCTATATCTCCTAATATGCGCCAAACAATCAACATGCGAAATCACACCATACAATTGTTAAAACAAGTTCACTATATCTAATATACATTCACCATCATTATAATTTCACAATTTATAGTCATTCAAATGCATGCACACAGTTCACCATATTATCACTTCATATATAGTCCTATAGCTATAATCACGACACACCACACATACCATAGTCACCAATTCCTATAACTATCACATACTTACCCGTGCATGGTGCACACCCACACACGCTAATATTTCATTCATATATATACCAATCACACCACTATATGCTTAGCACATCTACGCACCTAGTTTAGCTAGGGCACATATATTCACGCAACCAAGTCCTTAGTGATTAACTATACCACAAGACCAACTCACATAACTATATATTGGTATAGCCACCCACAATCGTGTGCGTAACACAACCAGGCACAAACAATCCAAACATTATACATACATCATCCATCACTATTCACCAACCACATACAATACACCAATGTACATAGAGTGTACCCACTCAAACTTGAGTGAGACCCAAAATCATAGCGGAATAATTCCATACACATAACATAGCATCCATACATATGCCAATACTATCTAATGCATACACGTCTACCAACATAACCACATACATATCTAAATGTCAAACACCCTTAATATCTAATCAGGTAATATCACATATTTCAATCACTTCGTATACCATGATATTATTACAAACATCAGCACACCTATAATTACAATACTCTCCCTAATAAAAGTATTTACCTATAGTCACACCCAAGCATCATATATCTTCATACCATATCCATCCACCTATAATTGGTACATCGATACACATTCACTTCATACATAAAGTAAGATATGCAGTAGTCGGGTATACCTCATGGTATACACGCATACGACATCTCATAAAAGCAAGTAATACCAATCAAACATTATAATCCTACTATCATATGTATATCACACTTACACTTATGCAGCTAATACATAACTACCTACACACAATATACCAATACCAACCACAAACAACTTCATATGCACCATGAAATTAAATACACTACGACGACACATCAAATCACACTAATGGGCTCACTAAACTCAATAAGGTTGACACGGGCAACGGCAAGCTCTATTGGCTAAAAAAGGAAAGAAATTGAAATCAAAAGCGTAACGAATAGAAGGATCGAAAAGCATGAAAACGGTTGTGTAATAATGTAATGATGCTCCATTTAGACACATGGAAAATAGTGTAAATAACATATTCTAAAATACGAAAAGTTTAAAAACCGTTATACTTCAAAAGTTGGAGTCCCTTTTCGTATAAAAATATTTAGTGGTCGATAAAACAATTGTTTGAAATAAGTTTGAGCCGAATATACATAATAGGATAAAGCGGTTTATTGGCTTACATAAAGTCATAAAAAGGAAGTAAATCATTTACACGAATTTGAGGTCGTAGTTTTAGAAAATATTATACGGTGGTGATTTAATAATGTTGGCAAAAGTTTTGAAACGAAATTAAATTAACGAAAGAATTTTAAACTCATGCCAAATACTTTCAAAGTCTTTAAGCCAGGAAAAAGCTCAATTAATCAATATTGAAACTACCTTTTAGTGTAACCAGGATTCGCCAAAAGAAATCGTTTTACACAAAGCTCTTAACATACGGGCTAATGAGCCTAATGCGGATATATGAAAACATTCGAAATTCAATTTAGTTTAGAAATTATTCTAAAGGCATGTAGGGTGAACGGAAAGATAACAATAGCTTATTAGTAGTATTATCAAAATTTGTAGTGAAACTTTAAAATCAAATTTATGGAGGGTCTAGATCAGAAAAGGTTATGAAATAATGATTTTTACAAAAATCTGAAATAGGGGAAACGAGGAGCATAACGGTCGTAGTACTGATATATAAAAATCAATTGAAGTTCTACTTTAGAAATCATTTTTAGAAATATTTATGACGAATGGAAAGATAATAACATCTTAGTGGTATGGAAGTAAGTGGGGGGATATATACATATATAGAATTATTAAATTGGTAATAATCTTTAAAACCGAATTTTGGAGGTCTAAATCAGGAAAGGGTTTCGAAAAGTAATTTTACAAAAATCTGAACTAGGGAAAAAGTTGAGCATAAAATCGACTCGCTGAAAGCTGAAGTCCCATGTGACTTGAAAGGCATATAAGAAGCAAACATGATGCGGTATTCGAATAAGTTTTAATGGCATAAGTAAGAAAAGAAAATTATAATTCAGGTTAGGAAAAACAGAAGTACGGTTCAGAAGGAAATTGGTATATGAAAAGAGGCAAGTCATTTATATCGATATGAAAATATAGGCTGAAATATATTATAAACTAATAATCAAAAATCTCGACAAAAGTTTCAACGTTTAGAAAAGAACAAATAAATTTAAGTCGCGGAAGAGTACGAAACCTAATATATATTAAAAGCTCGCGAACAAATTCAAACTTAGCGAAAGAGGAACATCGAAAATACTTTTAGGGGAAACAAGGATTTGCCACAAAAATGGGTCGGTAAAAGACTTGAAGTACGTGTACGACAAACTTGTAATTAGTATATATTTATAAATTAATTGGAGTTCTATTTATCTTGAAAGAAGTATTTTAAAGTACGTACGGTAAATAGCTAAAATAAATTTCGCAATAGTAGAAAAGGTGGTATATCGAATCATCGAAATAGTAGTAAAGTTTTGAGATCGAGAAGCGAAGATATAGGTTAGAAAATGGTTACAAGATAGTAATTTAAAATCACGGCCAAATAGTTTTTCAAAATCTAAGAATAACTTTTAGCTCAAATGGAAGTAATGGAAATATATTGAAAGAAGGTTTAAAACAAAATTTAAAATCAAGTGGGAACTTTTAATAAGGGAAAATTTGAAAACGACTTTGGAAGAATCAAGATTTGCAACGGAAAGATTTGAAAGGTCAATGATAATAGTAAGGAGGGGATCATGTGAATCGAGGGCAATGAATGTGGTTGTGTGAGGCATGCACCTAAATCACGATGCAAGAAAACCATGATGAAGATCTACGGTCAGTAACACCAAAGTGTAGTGACCAGGAAAGATTGAATCAGGGGGGTTCTAATCATCGGGTTAACTAAAGGCCAAGGGATTTGGTCGGATGATCAAAACATAAATACGCCTAGGTTATGACTTAGGAAAATCTACGGAAACCCCTACGGTCAACCAACCAAAGATTATGGAACTAAGCGCTAAGACTCTCTAGGGCTAGACAGCGATGAAATGAGTTCAGCTTGGTCCGAAATCGATGAACCCAAGCGAGAGACCAAAGAATTCTAGAAGTCTATCCTAGTCAAAGCTAGACAGGAACCACTAAGGTAACTTCTACGGCGACCAAATAAACTCCTAGCGGGGAGTCTAACTAACAATCAGGGGCCTCTAACTAGCAAGCATGGACGTCTAACTAAGTCTTCCTACCACCTAGTGACATAGGAGAACTACTAGACTCAAGGCTATAGACTCGGATGTTGCAATTTATTTAATGGACATTCCATGGTTATTATCGTTGTTCCGATAATTCGCAATTGCAAGACGGACCTGCATGGGCCACCAATAAAACCTGTCACGTTCCGCTTCCCAAAAATGTGGAGGCGAGACGTGAGAAGGTCCACTCAGACTTGAAGCTGTGAAACTCCAAGTCTGATAAGCGTGTAAATTATCATATGGCAGGTCCTTGCAACGCAAACGGAACAACAATAATAATAAAGGAAAGAGACAAAAGAGAAATCTCTGAATATCCATTGAATGAATTACAATATCACAGAAAAGCCACCGGGCTAAATGAAAAGGGGTCTAAGGCCCAAACATGGCCAACAAAGTATAACATACTTACAAGGGTGCCACGCACCAACAACTAACAGCAAACCTAAACAAAGAAGTGAACACGAGCGGTCTTCAAGACAGGCCCCCGGTGTCCACTCACCACCACAACAACATCAGCATCAGCAACACCATATCCCCTGCAACAAAGCTCTGGCTCGGTAACTAACATGCGACACCCAAAGAGAAAGGGGCACATGTCAGCAAGTCTAAAAGACTTGGGCAAGGAAACTGAAAGGAAGGTAAACTAGCAACCTAGCAGTTATAGTATGCATGACATGGCAGTTATAACATGAGTGCACAAGCAAGACATGGCGAGACAATAAGTACAAGAGAACAATTATCGGGACAAGACAAGAGTAGCCAAGCTACTAACAATCTTAATCATTTCACTAGTCATGTTTCAAGTTGTTTGTAGATGTTTACGCCTTACAGCTGAACGGTTGGGCATTCACGCTGAGTGGCCGCTTAACAACTACCCCCAAAACCCAGAGTTTACGCCTTACCACTGCAGTTGCTGATCGGGCAGACTCCCAGTTGATTGGCCGCTTAACTCTTACCCCCAATACCCACATGTAGACGAGCCAGGGTCCCCGCACACGAGCTCAGTAAATGAGCCAGGGTTGCCCCGCACAAGAGCTCGCCTTCTAATTCACGATTCATAAACAATTGGCGTCGGGGTGCACCTAGCCGGAAACAAGCAATTCGGGCATTGGCTATCAACCAACACATGGCCCACTTCTGGAGCACGAGCCAGGAACACAAGCATTGTAGCGAAGCTACGCAATCACAGAAATACTTAAAGGATGCAATGACATGACAATTAATTTGCGTACCGTTAATGGAAAGTAAACATGACATGGTAATTGTGCAACATGCTAAATGTCGGAACTAGCTTCGTTGTCAAGCTAGTTCCCCAATTTGCGCCTAGGCGAGTATCATTTCGTCGCCTAGCCTCTTTTATGCCTACAACAGCAAATGGCCTAAAACATGGCCTAAACCCTAAGTGGCAAGTTTCACTTGCCTAGCACCGGGGATGACGATCAACGAGGGTTCGTCTCACGGATGCTAATCCATGGGGGAGTCGCTGCTATGGAGAAACAACCATCAAAACAATATTCATTCATTAGGGTTTCACAAAAACACAACGATTTATGAAAACATCAAGGAATCGAGTATTACCATGTAGGGAACGGGAGAATAACGCCAAGCAACCACGGCGACGGAAGAAACGCTCCGGGGAACCTAGGGTTCAGATCTGGAAATGATTGGAGAAGTTTGGAGAAATAGGGGTTTTTGGGGATTTGATGAGATTTTGGGGAAGATAAGAAGTAGAAAGTGTTGAGGGATGGTTTGGATGATGGATCTTGGGCTTGGAATGAAGGAATAAGGGTTTGAGGAAGATGTGGGCTCAATGGGGGAGAAACTAGGGTTTTAGGTCGTGAGGGAGGAGAAGAAAACGTTTGGAGGGGTATTTATAGAGATTGGTGGCGGCTAGGGCAAAACTAGGGTTTCCTGCACTGCTTAGTCGGTCAAAGACCAACTGCTGACCGACTAGTTTGAGAACTAGTCGGTCGGTTGACCAACGCAGACCGACTAAGTGTAAACAGTAGCTCCAGTTGAAAACCTGAACTAAGAGTTAGTCGGTCGAAGAACAACTACTGACCGACTAGTTTGATAGCTAGTCGGTCGATGAACGTTCTTAGATCGACTAAGAGTGAACAGTAACTCGGCTGTACAGAAGAACTAGGAATTAGTCGGTCTGAGTACAAAACTTAACCGACTAGTTTGACAACTAGTCGGTCGAAAGATGAACTTAGACCGACTAAACAGATACAGTAACTTAAGTAAAATCAATCCAAGGAACTAGTCGGTTTGAGTAGAGTTGCCGACCGACTAGATCTCAATCTAGTCGGTTGGTTCCCCTTCTCGAACCAACTAAGATGCACTAAAAGTGCCAATTCGAATCGCAGAGCTTCGGGAAGATTCCTATGGCTTCTAAGATCACTCTAACTCTAAGATATGAGCGATTTGAAGCTCGTCACAAATGAATTACTCCGAAATCGACGATCGAAGGAAGAAGCTAGAAAATCACGACGAAACGATCGAAAGTGAAAGCTATGGCGACGAAAACCACACATCCAAGGAGAAAATCCACCAAGCATATATTTTAATATAGATAATCCAATTACACGAAAACCAGTCGTTACAATATCAGAGAGCTAATTGTGCTGGACGATGAGTAGAAGAAGAAGGAAGGCGAAAGAAAGGACGAGGAAGCGAGAAGAAAGAACGCAGAGTACAAAAACAGGCCACTCGACCGAGTGAAGCAGCCCTCTCGATCGAGTGAAGCAGCCCACTCGATCGAGTAAAGCTGACACGCCCAATACGGCCTGAAGAAGAGCCAGAATGTACTCGACTGAGTTGGAATTTCCACCGGACCGAGTGGAGACAAAAATTGTGAAGAAATCCTTCGACGCTTCTATGTTTTTAGGGGGATCTGCAGTAGGTCCTACTCGACCGAGTGTGAATCTCACTCGCCCGATTGAGAAGAGTACTCAGCCGAGTGGTCTGAATTTCCATAACGCTGAAAACCCCCAATTCCCGCAGACTTCTCACTCGACTGAGTGAGAAGTTCACTCGGCCGAGTGCGCCGTCGGGCAGATTCCCAAATCTAGGGGTTGCAGCTGTTCAGAGGAAAATCTGTCAGGATTTTCTGATTCTTTTGGGCGGCTATAAAATACGCAGTTTTGAGAGCAGCCCAAGGAGAGTTCTTTAGAATAATTTTCTTAGTTTTAATTCTAGTTCTAGTTTTCTTTTGGCAAAAGGATTAGAGAGAATGATCTAAATTTCTTATTCTTGAAGCGTGTATTCAAAAATTGGTTTGTCTAAACTCTTGCACGTTGATATTTTTATGCTATACTTCTCTCTAAATCGGAGTTTTGTGATAAATTCTATTGCATATCTTGTTTCTAATGTGATTTTTATGATGAATTGTTAGTAGTCTCTTTGCTCTAGGGCAAAGGGATGAATCCTATGGATTTAAAGTATGATTTGTGAGATCTATTGAATTGCTTTGTCACTAAACTAGTTAAGGGTTAGATTGTGTTTGATTTACTACAGATAGCTAGGGATTTCTATTGGATCTTGAAAGCTCGAGAGAGGATCTTGATCTAAGGAAAGCCCTAGATATTCGATTTAGATCTATAATCGAGATTCCCTAGAGTTGGTACGTGACAGCGACCAAAGCTAGCATATTTATTATAATTCTATAATTATATTCGTTTGTACGATGGTAAAACGGATACAAACCATCACGATCTAGATTCGAACTCAAGTTGCGCGAGAGCGAGCTTGAGTTGGAATTGAAAATTATTGTCGATCTTAATGATAGTAATTTGAACTAGGCTGATGCGAGAGCGATGCTATAGTTTAGATTACTATAGACCTGCGTAGCGCGAGAGCGTGTGTTGGTTCCCAATTTAGTTGCGACAAGTTTACCCTAAATCAAGTATAGTAATGTAGAAATTCGTGTTTCACATTGATTGCTTGAAATCTATAGTGGGGATTCCCAAGCCCTAGGCATTATTTTAAATTAAATTTACAACACTTCTAAGGATTGTGACACCAATATTTTTCGCTACCAATCCACAATAGCCTAGTAATCTATATAGATACCAATAGTTCATCCCCGTGATTCGATACCCACTTACCACTTAACTGTGCGCTTGCGGTAAAACTACATTGTTTTCGGAGTTACTATCCGAGACGACCAACGGCCGTTCATCTAGAGCGATCCTGTGGACGACAAGGTCACTGGGAGCAGCGTACACGGCCGTGCCGAACGGCAGCACGACCGTGCTGAACTTACGCTCGACCAAATTAGCAACTTAGAGCTTTTCATGGACGTGCCACTGTTTTGCATGGCCGTGAACCGGCCTTTACTTAAAAGATAATTTGTTCTCGCACCAGGACATGTGAATTTTTGGAGAATTCTTTGGGTTTTAGCAAGTTTTGGGGAGCAGAATTTTTAAAAGGCATCTACTTTTCTTTTCTTCAAGTATTTCAAGGTCTTTGAACCCTTAATCCTTGCATTTGTAATCTCGAACTGCGTTGTTATTGGAATTTTCTTACCGTTTTCTATTTTGTGTGTTATTCACTAATTTTTCAATGTGTAACCATATAATGTTTTTATCTCATTCCATTATGAATAGTGAGTAGTTTATTTAACTACGGCAATGTAGATCCTTATTGCAAGGGTTGATTGCAATGGATCGCCCCAAATATCAAACAAAGTGTAGATTGTAGTCTCGTTTTAGGTTAGATAATGAATCTTATTCAATCTACTCTGCTGGGATGCAATACAATCTAAATTGCCAATTAACCACTGGGATTTGGATTCGATGCCCCCGACGGAGGATTGACCATCTAGTGCATGGCATTGACGACCAATCGGGCACACTCACTAGAAATACCAATATCGTAGCCCGTGACTAACCATCGGAGCACGATAAGGATCCAATCTATCATCCGAGTCCCCTCTCTCACGGTTAGACGTCGAGGAGACGAGGATCGAGGCTTAGCCCTCATCGGTCACTATAATCCTTGTGTCGAGAAGCTAGATACATTGCCTAGATCCCTGCAATAGCGGTGATACGCTAGCCCTAGCTCCTCTTATTGACTTTTCCCTCACTATTTCCCCTCCTACACTCATCTTACTCACTCTCATAGTTACACGAAATACGACATCAATCTTAGGTTTCAAATCTTTACCTCCTCGTGTTAGACACATGTAGGCTACACAATTGTGCTTGTGGCAATATTAAAGCACACAACAAGCTTTTGGCATCGTTGCCGGGGAGGTAAACGGCTTGACTTTGCATTGCTTTCATGTTTATTAGACACGTGTTTTCTTTTCATTTTCCTATTCTCTTTGATACTAATCGTGCTAACGTTTCCTTTAAGTTTTCCTCTACATCCACAAGGACCGTACATGGAAGAAGCAAAATCTGCAAGATCCATCATGGACTTTGTATCACCGCGTGGTAGCCCTTTGTCGTGTATATTATACTCTTCGGTCCAAGCTGTTAACTTCGAACTAAAGACCAAGCTAGTTCTCCTGATACAGCAAGACCAATTCAATGGATCACACATGGAGGATCCCTTCGAACATGTGAACATATCCTTGGAAAAATGCAACACTATTAAGATGGAAGATGTCACGGAGAATACCATCAAGCTTCATCTCTTCCAATTCTATCTAAATGGCAAGGCAAAAGAGTGGCTAAGGAGCAACAACCCAAATGCCTTCTTGATATGGGACGCCTTATCTTTGTTTCTTTATTCGCATTCCTTTCTTATCTGAATATTTACGCGTGTATGGCCCCTCAACGACCTAACTTGAGATTTCAAAGAAATCCTTAGGCAAGTTATGTCGGGGATAGGTTAGGCATACTCACTTGATGAATTGACCTTTTAAACCATGAATCATGCTTCTTTGGGTAGAAAGGAGTGGACCTCTTTCGGCTTACATGTAACGCCCCGCTTCCCAAAATACGACGGAAGCGAGAGTGTTACTGAGGTCCGCTTGAACTGGAGCGGTGAAGCTCGAGCTCAATAAGCGTCTGTGGTAAAAACACAGGGGAGGCCCTTTGCATGCTTTTTAGAAACAATAAAATATTCATACATTACAAGCCACATCCAGAATTATAAATGTTCGTACATGAAATACAACAACAAGCCGCAGCTGGGCCAAAGTAAAAATGTACACTCAACAATAACAGAAAGCAAACAAGGTAAAGCAGCAACGGAATAGTCCACTAGTCCTTCGCAGGGAGAGACTCGGCGTCTACGGCAAACTCCTGACTCTCCAAGTCAGGTGTCTCGTAAGGAACCTCCTGGTACTCAAGCTCAGAATCTGACATACATCCAAAAACATGAATGTATGTCAGCAAGGGTCTGCAAGAAGATGTTAGAAACCCAAGGCAAGGTATATACAAATTTATACTGAATTTAAGAGTCATTAATAGTTTAAATGAGATAGCGACAACATGATTAAACATGCTGAAATAAAGTAAAAGACATCCTATCATGCAGTTCTAAGCAGTTTAACAAGTAAAGTAAATCTTTTCTTTGGTTCATTAGCATGTCAATTCAACTGAGATAACAATTTTACTTTGCAATTTTCATGTTCGCATTTCACGTCTATAATAGGGTTCTCGCCTTTAGGTCGTGATGAGTGAGTCGTTCTTCTCACGGGGGCTTACGGTAATTGGCGCTAACCCACCGCATACGGGTGGTGGCCTTGAAGAGAGTACTCTGTCATACGCCTAGTGGCCGCTCAACCCTAACCCACCCAAAATTGTGCTGGAGCACGAGCCAGCCTATTCAACTTACATGACATCACGAAAGTCACGATTTTGCCTTCGAGGCGCACGATTTCACGATTTCACACTCTTGTTATTCATTTTAAGACATGCAGCAATTAAATAACATGACCAGTTATATTTGTACAACAATTTTCATGGTTACGAGAGTAACGAGCAACATTTATAACACTTTAACAAAAGTGCTGATTATGAGAATTTAACGAATACGACATGGAAACTGAGTTTCTTTGCTAATGTTCTAAAACAAGGTATATCAAATTATATGCCGTTGGATCACATTTTTAGTCACGGTTGTCATAGTAGTGATTTCACGCGTCATTTCACATGCATGTTTTGAGTTATACAACTTTACATGTAAAGGACTAAATGAACATTTACCTTCAAAAATTCATTATAAATTGCATACTTGCCTGATTTTGGTGATTTTGGTGACGTTGGGTTCGTCTTGATGGGTTCTTCGTTACGGTGATAGTGGTTCTCTGTTTTAGTTAAACAAATCGATAAATTAGATATTTCGTGAAGCAAACACATTATTAAATTAATCTCTAAAGTGGGTTCGTCTAATTTTATTGGGTTCTCCGGCTAGTGTAATGTCTATATTGTGTTACGCTAACATGGTACGCCGTATTTTATTCTAGTTTAATCAACCTAACGTTATTTACAATACTAACATGCTGAAATTTAAATAACATCTTAACAAACCGTTATTTAATTTAAACTAACACTAACAACCTACTAATTAACCCCATTAAGCTAATTACAAGGGTATCATGTCATTCAATGGGTCTACCTACTCCACCTACTAACTTTTGACTATGGGGTAATAGGATAACATGTTATAACTTATATCATTTCTTAACACTATTTAAAATAACCATATCCCTAACTCTCTCTCTCTCTCTCTCTTTCACTCTTTAAGGCTAAGACTCCCCTTTTGACTCCCTGCCATCTCATTTACTCTCTCTCCCTCTCAACCTTTCTCTCTTCTTACTGTTCTCGTTTCTGTCTCTTTTTTTGTTTCAAATCTTGTAGGCCGTAAGGAGGGGGTCACGCGCAAAGAAACGGAGGGGGTCTCTCACTTACGGTGACGGGAGGAGGGGCCGGTGGCTGCAGGCGCGGTAGGGCGATGCGCGTGGCATTTCTGGGCGACAACTGATCACTCCTTATTTTACACCTTTTTTCCGCATGTTTGCATGCCATTTAGATCGCCCAAATCATGTTTTTCACGATATATCGACGATATTGCGATGCTTTTCACGATTTGTTGTTTTTGTCGCATTTCAGGTGATTTGGCGCGATTTGGAGTGATCTCGAGATGCGCTTACTCTAGACGGTCACCGACGACCTCCCCGAGGGGTATTTTGCTGTTGGAGAGGAGCGGAAGAAGAATGGACGTCGCAGGAGCTACGAGGAGGCCAAAACAAGCAGATTGGGCATTTTTTGTGTCCCACTCGGCCGAGTGGAGGAGCCACTCGGCCGACCAGCGAGACACTGCTCGGCCGACCAGTTCAGACACGAGTTACCTGTGCACTCGGCCGAGCACAGAAGACCCACTCGGCCGAGTGACGATATCTCGTCCGCCCGAGTGGCGCCCAGACGAAGCCCCTCCAAAACATTGAAGTTACTGTTTTTCGGTTGCCTGAGCTTCAGAAGACCCACTCGGCCGAGTGGAGAATCCCGTCCGCCCGAGTACTATGAAGCCATCGGCCGAGTGACGACAACTCACTCGGCCGAGCCGCCCCCGAACTGAAGACCCCTGAAAGCCCCGACTTACTGGAAAATTGCAGGGTTTTCACTCGGCCGAGCGACTTTTGTCACTCGGCCGAGTGCGATGCGCTGCCTGTAGCGAAAACTGCGGAAAACAGGCTGTGCAGGGGCATTTTGGTCACGATTTTTGGACGATTTTTGGGGCTATTTAAACCCTGTTTTTACCCTAGTTTGGAGAGCTCTCTCTTAGATTTTTTGCAGCTTTTTAGATTAGTTTTTTTAGCTTTATTCTTGTGATTGGAGAAGAAGCAAAACTTGGATTTTTGTTGGATTAATTGAAGAACTACATTGGTTTGCATCTCTTTTCCTTAAAAATTCTATTTTTATTGTTTATATCATTGTTGTGATGAATTCTATTGCTTATCTCAACGATTATTTTTGTGATCTTGCTATGATTTGTGAGTAGTCTCCACGTCTTGGGGCGTGGGGATGAACCCTACAAGCCATATTTCACATTTGTGATAAATTGGTAGAAATTATGCTAGAATTTATATCTAGGGATTAGATCGGGATCAATTTACTACGGATTGCTAGGTATTCATATCAATTGAGATTTGCAAGAGATTGGATCCCAATTTGATAGGAAGCCCTAGAAATCCGAATTGGGTTGGAGTCGGATTTTTCGAAGTATCGGTTTGCAAGAGATTGGACCGATACTAGGATTCCCGGTTGCTATTCTATACCGATACCCGTTTGTAAGAGATTGGACGGGTAGGAACTATCCTAATCTAGATCGTGGACCGAGTTTGCAAGAGATTGGGCTCGGTGCGCGATTGGACGATGATGTTGATCCTAATGCTAGCTTCCCTAGGGTAGGGTTTGCAAGAGATTGGACCCGACCCTAGGATAGCTATAGACCGGCAACAGCGCGAGAGCGTGAGCTTGGTTCTACATTCAGTTGCAACTAGTTCATCCGAATTCTCATTCTAGCAATTTTGATACCGATGAACCACATTTATGAAGTATGGTGTGTAGCGGGGATTCCCCATTCCCTAGACGTTCTTTATTTGATTTGATATTTCGCACATTTGTCTGACGATTGTGACAGGATCGCCAAAGGCAAATTTCTCTTCTTAAATAGCCAGGTTGATCGGAGCAAGCACAGTCATTCGTCCTCCCTGTGTTCGATATCCCGCTCGCTGCTACACCGTGCACTTGCGGTAAAACTACAACCGTTCTTTGGGTCACGTCCCGGAGCGATCAAGTTTTTGGCGCCGCTGCCGGGGAGGCGATTGCGTTTGATCTTACCATCCTAGCTATTTCTTTCTTTTTATTTTTATTCCTTTTTTTACCTAACCCTTCCACGGTACTGATCATTTCTTTGAAACTCTGTTTTCCCTGTGCATGTACACGAGATCTACGGCGGAACCCGTAGCCTTATTATTTGATCCCGAGATCGAACGTACCACGCGGAGACTTAGAGCGGAAAAGAGACAAAATCCAGAAGGGAGGTATATGACCAACCCGGAAACTCCTGAAGAATTGGCGGCAAGGATGGCGAGGATAATTTCTATTCGCGATAGGCTTCGGCCTAAGACCTCTTCTACTACCTTATCCATTGCCATGCCGCAGTTGGCGGCTGACAAGAACTTCGAGCTAAAGACTGGATTGGTGGTTTTGATGCAACAAGACCCATTTCATGGGAACGCACATGAGAACCCCCACTACCACATCCAACTATTCTTGTCGAAGTGCGCCACATTTCAGATGACGGGGGTCTCCATCGATGCCATCAGACTACGTCTCTTCCCTTTCACGCTAAAGGACAAGGCACTCTATTGGTTGAGGATGCAAGCTGAGGGTGTCTTCACCACTTGGGACGAGTTGGCGAGTGCATTTATTGATAAGTTCTATCTGCCATCCAAGACGGTGAAGATCCGGAGCGCTCTCATGTCCTTCAAGCAAGGACCCCAGGAGACGCTCTATGAAGCTTGGGAGCGTTTTAAGGATTTGCAGCATCAATGCCCATACCACAGTATAGAAGATTGGGAGCTAGTTCATAGCTTCTACAACGGTCTCCAACCGGGGACCAAACAAATTATTGATGCCGCGGCGAATGGTGCTATCTTGTCAAAGACTCCCGAGGAAGCTACGGCCCTAATTAAGGAGATGGCCTCAAATAAACAACAATGGGGCGATGAGCGAGGACACTCTACGTCCTCCTTAAAGCCAACTAGTATCTACGAGGCGAAGGCCGTAGCGGAGTTTACGAGCAAGTTTGATTCTCTCCACAAGGTAGTGGAGAGATTGGAGAAGTTCATCACGGAGCCCCAAGGGACCCCTTCCACCTCCGCGCCGACGAACCAAATGTGTGATTGGCAAGACCAATCTCAAGCCATGTACTCGGGAGGAGAGCAAGTAGAAGGATCCTTGGAGCAAGTACAATATGTTGCGGGGAACCAAGGATATTGGGCCAATCCGGCCACAAGAAATCATCCCGGATTCTCTTACGCCAACAACGAAGGAGCTTTGAACCCGCCACAACAACCACCTCAACAAGCTCGACCACCACCACCCCAACAACAATACTATCCACCGAGAGGGCCTCCACAACAAAACTTTCAACCAAAACAACAAGTTCCACCATATAGGCCTCCCGGATACAACCAAGGGTGGAGGAATCAAAATCAAAACCCTCCATAAGCTCCACAACGATCCGACTTCGAAACTAGAGTGGAGGCGTTCATGGTCGAGCAAAATAAGGTGAATGCTAGCTTGAAGGCGGGGCAAGACTCCCTTAATACCGTTGTGGCTCAAATATCGGAGCAATTGGCGTTGCTCAATCGGAACACTCAAAGATTGCCGGCGCAACCAGAGCAAAACCCACGGGGCAACACGGGCCACATCAATGCCGTAGTTGCCGTTACTACTAGAGGCAGGAAGGACACCACCCCCGCCATGATTCCTATTGAGGAGCCCGTGGAGGAAAGCTTGGAGCCAATTGAGCCGATAGTTGAAGTTGAAAAGGAGAAGGAGCCACAAGACAAAGAGAAATCTAGAGCGGAGCAATTGATTGAGGAAAGGCGCTTCATGCCACCGGTCCCATTCCCCCAAAGGCTCGCTAGAGCGAAAATGGAGAAAAGGCTAGCAAAATTTCTCGAGTACCTAAGAGGAGTTAGCCTTAACATTCCCTTCCTTGACACCATCATCGAGATCCCCACGTATGCTAAATTTTTGAAGGACTTGATTTCGGGGAGGAAAAGGAAGGAGAAGATCATGCTAGCCGAGGAGGGCTCTTGGTTCACCAAGAGAGAGAAGGAGCCGGCAAAATTTAAAGATCCGGGGAGTTTTCGGATTCCTTGCACTTTGGGCGGCGTTCCTCTTCAAAAGGCGTTGGTTGATCTTGGGGCTAGTGTGAGCCTCATGCCTCTCTCCATGTTCTTAAGGCTAAACACCGGGACAAAGTTGAAACCCACCGACATGCGCATTCAATTAGCCGATGGACGGATAACAAGGCCAGTGGGGATTGCCGAAGACATACCGCTACAAGTCCCGGGGGGAATATGCTTGCCATGTGACTTCGTGATCATGGACGTTAAGGAGGAGGGAGACACTCCATTGATACTTGGACGCCCGTTCCTCGCCACCGCCGGAGTCATCGTCGACGTGCGCGAAGGTACCCTAACTTTAAACGTCGGAAACATCGAGGTGGAGCTCCACATTCCTAAGGCTATGAAGCACATGCCTTATCACGAGGAACTTGACTACATGGACCTCCTTGATGAGGTGATTGAAGAGGCGATTCCACACTCAATTGGCGCTCTTTTTGACGAAGATTTCGAGGAAGGCCCGGATTTAGGCCAAGATGAGAAGAAAAATGATTCCCCCGACCTCTCCGCTAAAGATGATGAAGGCGACGCTGATGTCGCAAGGATTCGAGAGCTCTGCAAGCTCTCGAAACTAAAGTCTCCAAAGAAAGCTCCGCCGGCACGGAGATCGGCATCACCGGCAAAACCGTTGACCGGAGCAAATGCTAGCTTGGGGGAGCCTCCCCCCAACACTATTCGAGACGAGAGACCACCGCGGGAGAACACGACGCCGCAACGTCCCAATCCAAGCGTTCTCCCCGGAAATTTTGATGGGTGCATTTCGTATGCACCAAACATCCCGCATTGATTGAAAATTATAGGGGGTCGAGCTCACGACCTTAAACGAGCGCTTGTCGGGAGGCAACCCGACAGTTATTGCTTTATTTTTACTTTTTCTTTATTTTCGTTTTAGAAATTTTTAGTGTTTTGAGTCGTTCGCCCAAAAAATTTGTGATAACGGGTCCTATTTTTCTTGACAGGAGAGGAGATAGGTAGATCCATCATGAGGAGGATGAACGAGACGACGAGGAGCGCCCCAAGAAGGCGCTCGATGCTTAGGAGGAAGATGAAATCGATTGGAGGAAGAAAGACGGAGTTTAGAGCCAAAACGAAGACAAACAGCAGAACACAAGGCTCACTCGGCCGAGTATACTAGTCACTCGGCCGAGTACACAAGTTCGTCCGGCCGAGCCGCTCACGAACGAGGGAAGTCTGCTGTACCCAACTCTCTGTTTATTTTCCTCATTTCATTATAACTGCTACTCGGCCGAGTACATATTCCCACTCGGCCGAGTAAAACGGATACCCTCCTAGGGCGAGTCTTGCCGAGTAGCTTGAGTCACTCGGCCGAATGGACTTACTCCACTCGGCCGAGGCTGGCAAAGCCACTCGGCCGCAGCGATAGCAGGGAGGAAATTTTCATTGGTCTCGCCCGGTCGAGTGACCACGTCACTCGGCCGAGTCGTAACTTTCTTATATAAGGGCGAGGGGGGGCACATTTTTCGAAACGCAAAAATCCCCAAAACCGCCTGCGACCCTTCGTCTCCCTCGCTCGATAGCCCTCGCTCGCACCTCACTCGCCCGTCCCACTCGCCCGCGCCGCCGCTCAGCCCGCCACTCCCGACCGACCACCGCCGCGACTCGCCCGAGTCGCCGGCGGCGGCAGCTGCTCCGGCCACGTCCGGTATCACCCTTATTGCCCGTTTTCTCCTCTTTTCGAGTATTTCTTGAGGATCCATGTGCTAAACGCCCCCCTAACCCAAATCAATTCCTATATCTATCTATTATACCCCTAATGCTCCATACATTTTGATTATTACTCACTGATATCGCCTTTTCATGCGCAGGTTGCTTATTGGAGCTTAGGGGAGCCCAGGGGAGCTTCTACGGGCTGATCTGGACTTCGCGGAGGCACTGACTTCGCACGCTTCCACTGCTTAGCACTCACGGCGTGTCGGGGTACACTCTTTCCACTCTTTTACACGCACCGCACTTTTTTCACTTTTCGGCGCGCTCGAGGCCGATATGCCGCCCCGGACACGGCCGCGGTCGAAGAGAGCTTCCGCTAAGCGGAAGCGGTCGGATGATGCCGGCCCCTCCCACGAGTTGGAGGACTCTCCTCCACCGTCTCCCACACACGCCGTCCACCCAGCACAGCCTGCAGGCCCCGCACACCCCGCACAGCCTGCAGTGCACCCACAGCCCGCACAGCCTCTCCCTGCCGCCGCACAGCCACCACCACCGGCTCCACTGGTCGGGCCGCTCGGGATTACGTTCCGAGACGACGCACACCGCGCCGTCTTCGACCGTATCTCCCAGCGCACGATCGTACCCTCCAGGTTTGCACACCTCGCTGACCTAGGACGCCTGGGGGTACTAGAGGGGATGCTCACGTTGTACGACAATGTGGGCTGGCGAGATTTTTTCCAGGTGTCGGCGGATACTTTTACCCGCCCGACACTTGAGGTTCTGAGTTCGATCGCCCGGACCGACGAGGGATGCTCGTTTCGGTTCATGGATCGAGAGTGCCAGGTCACTCTCGATATGATGAGAGCGTTTTTCTCGTGGCCCGCTGTCCCCGGAGCCGACCGAGGTTACGGTCCTACCCATATCCCCCCACCTTCCTTTGACGCCGGTGCCTTCTGGGCACGTATTACGGGTCTTCACGTTGCCTTTGACCCTAGTAGGGCCAAGGCCTCGGCCATCGTACATCCCTGCCTACGTATTGCTCAGCGCCTTATGGCGACGACATTTTTGGCCAGATATGAGCCGGGCACGATGTCTACGCCAGAGCTCTACATGCTCTATGCGATGACACGTCCCAGAGCTCTATCTAGGGATGGAGACGAGCTTGTCCCCGCCGTCGTGATCGACATTGCGGCTTGGTTTTTAGACCGCATCATTGTATCGGTGGGCACTCGCTCACCGATATGCTGCGGCGGTCTGATCACCTTGCTTACCATGATGACCGGTGAGGACCTACCTGACGACTTGCGACGGGTCCCGGGCCCCACTTCTCTGTCGATAGACGTTATGGCCCGGATGAAGATGCTTCGTCCGCACGGTGAGCGTCACTGGGTCTGGTTGCACGGCCCTTTTGGTGCCGACTACATGATTCTCCCGAGCCCTGCTCGGACTCAGATTGCACCAGCCCACGTCGACTGGCTCCCTGCGATGGATGTTCTCATCCCCGCTGCCTACGTGCTCGAGGCCGAGGAGGCCGAGTAGGCCCAAGCTGCCCACGCTGCCCAGGCTGCCCCCGCAGACCCTGCTGCACACCCTGCCGAGCCTGCTGCCGACACTGTTGACCCAGTGGCCCCTCAGCCCATACCAGATGTTTCCACCGCTCCTGACACTTCTGTCCCCACTTCTGTCAGTGTCACGAGCACCTCAGCTGAGCCCACTTCCACCACCACTTCCGAGGCTGTCACCACCACTCCCACCACCACCACTGGCCCTCTGTCCGTCGAGCCACTTTGCTCCGCACTCCCCGAGCGCCCGCTGACCTTTGTTGAGAGTGGAGAGCCCTCGTTTGCCACGGTCGTGGAGACCATGGCTAGCATGATCTCCGCTGGGGTTGCGCCTTTTGGTCCACACACTTCCGCCCCAGCGGTAGTTACCTCTGTCTCCACCCCTGCTGTATTTTCTGAGAGCGTCGTGGCGTCTGTCCACACTTCTGTGCCACTGACCTCTCTGGCCGCCTCGCTGCCACTTTTGCACACTTCTTTCGCTGCCGCTGCCTCCGCTTCTCACCAGCCGGTGTCCCGGCCTCACACTGAGGCCAGGCCCACATTTGCAGGCACGGCACCTTTTGTCCCCTTCCCAGCTGAGCCCGTTACATACTCTACTCGCGTACGCCAGCCTCGCCCTGCTCAGCCTAGACCGGTGCGTCCCTCTGCACCACCCCCGCCCGACACTGTACTGCAGAGCATACGTGCTCTTGAGTTGGCGCTTAGTGGTCTTAGAGGTGACCTTAGGACCCTGTCCGCCACCGTCTCAGCGATGGCTGGCCGCTTCGAGCTGATCCCCCAGATCCATTACTGTCTCACCCAGGTTCTGGAGCGTCTCCCGCGCGTACCCCCACCCACCCGGCAGGTTCCCACACACACTTCCACACACACTAGACCTGCTTCCACTTCCACACCCACCCCAGCTCAGCAGCCTACACCACCACCACCTCCTCCTCCGCCTCAGGACGGAGACGGCGCAGCACCACCTTCCTAGGCACCCTTGATGCCATCGATTCCTTTTGCCGTTGTGCTGCCCGTCTCTGCTGGGTCCTGTTGCGCTTTTTCCACCCCGCTCCCCTCACTTATTTTGGTATTCTCTTTTTGATCATATCTTTATATATCTATTTTGGGAGAGCGGGAGAGTTTTTGGTGACACTTATATCTATGTATCGCTCCTATCTGTGCATGCATCATGTCCGCATCATATTTTCATTTCTTTATTTTTCCTTTTTCTTTTCATTTTTCCATGCATGCATCCTCACTTGCCCCTCCCATCGCTTATCTCTCGGTGTGCCACACTTTGCACATTGAGGACACTGTGCCATTTAGCTTGGGGGAGTGAGTTCTCACGTTCTTTTTTCGATTTGCCACCTTCATTTTCAGTTTTTCACACCGTTTTTTTTTTACTTTTGCACTTATTTTTCACTATTTTTCTTTTATTTTACCATGCATCACGTTTTCCTTATTTTTTTTTTCTGTGTGCTGCATTGTAAATAGTTTCATTTTCCCCTTTATCTTTATTTCTTTTTCATCTCATGCTAGAGATGACTTTTCTGTGATGATGACTACGTGGAGTTAGCTCATTCTATATGCATGCTATATTTGTCATGTCTTAGATTTTATTTCTGATATCATATGCTATGACTTGCCTTGCATTTAGGAATAGTAACCCACCTTTTTCCACATGAAAATGGATGAAATTTTATTATTAGCTGAGTCTGAATATTCATATGTATGCTACCACAGAAAACACACCAAGATTCACGCATTGAATGCTTATATCTGGAGTACTGACTTTCTTTTCCTATATCACTTCTATATGCATGAACTGTACACTTCACTTCAGGATGATTGAATGATGTTAGCTATGATAAATCTGGATTAGTTAGCTTTTTTGTGATCGAAACTGAGTAGATTAGATTACCCTGCTGAAGTTGTCGTGCATGTCTTATAGAGTGAACCGAGAGTTACATTTATTTCTTTCTCCACAAATCTTGAACATCATTTCTCTACTTTTAAAAATCATTGGTGAATCTCCCCTTAGCGATTCTATTTTATGGCATTTTCCCCCCGCTACTAATTCCTAGCTCCAAATCTCTTATTCTAAAAAAAAAGAAAAAGAGAGAAAAACATTCTTGTATATCATTATCTCTCTTTGAGTTGGGATCATTGTGTATATATTGCCTATTGCAAAGAAAAAAAAAAGAAGAGAAAAATCCTCAATAAAAGATCCCATCTCACTTTCTTTCTTTCTTCTTTCTTCTTATTACCTTTGGAGCTATATATAAAAAAATGGGGATGTAAATATTTTTTTATGCCACCACGCTTATAGATAAGCTTGGGGGAGGGGATCCATTGATATGTGAGAGAGTGACTACTTGACATTGCACGACGACCTAGGCTGAGTAATATTCTATACTCGGTGAGATTATTTTTAGCTTTACGAAATCCAGAAATCTAAGCCTAGCGTTCATTTCATGAAATCCATACTTTTCTATTCTCTCTATTCTATAGTGTGATACTCTTATACTCCTGATAGAAAGCGTTCAATTGAAAAGTGTGTGATCTGTGATTTGTATACCGCTTTAAATGATTCAGACGATGTTAATTTTAAAATTATTCCGTTTTTCATGATTATAACATTATTCGTGGGTTTTCTATTTCTATTTGCACCATTATACTATGATATCAAAATAAAATTCTTTGACATGTATTTTTCATTCGGTGCATGCTATAAGTGTAAGTGAAACCCACGTCCTGAGAAAATGATCTAGCATCCTACCTCTTCGCTTCTTTCTTTCTTTCTTCTTTATTTTCATTTCGTTTTCATTCTTCTTCGTTTTTCATTTTTTCATTTTTCGCCGTTTTCGTTTTCCGAATCCACCGGGTTCGCCTTTTACTTATCTTCCTCGAGGACGAGTAAGAGGCAAGCTTGGGGGATTTTGATCACTCCTTATTTTACACCTTTTTTCCGCATGTTTGCATGCCATTTAGATCGTCCAAATCATGTTTTTCACGATATATCGACGATATTGCGATGCTTTTCACGATTTGTTGTTTTTGTCGCATTTCAGGTGATTTGGCGCGATTTGGAGTGATCTCGAGATGCGCTTACTCTAGACGGTCACCGACGACCTCCCCGAGGGGTATTTTGCTGTTGGAGAGGAGCGGAAGAAGAATGGACGTCGCAGGAGCGACGAGGAGGCCAAAACAAGCAGATTGGGCATTTTTTGTGTCCCACTCGGCCGAGTGGAGGAGCCACTCGGCCGACCAGCGAGACACTGCTCGGCCGACCAGTTCAGACACGAGTTACCTGTGCACTCGGCCAAGCACAGAAGACCCACTCGGCCGAGTGACGATATCTCGTCCACCCGAGTGGCGCCCAGACGAAGCCCCTCCAAAACATCGAAGTTACTGTTTTTCGGCTGCCTGAGCTTCAGAAGACCCACTCGGCCGAGTGGAGAATCCCGTCCGCCCGAGTACTATGAAGCCATCGGCCGAGTGAAGACAACTCACTCGGCCGAGCCGCCCCCGAACTGAAGACCCCTGAAAGCTCCGACTTACTGGAAAATTGCAGGGTTTTCACTCGACCGAGCGACTTTTGTCACTCGGCCGAGTGCGATGCGCTGCCTGTAGCGAAAACTGCGGAAAACAGGCTGTGCAGGGGCATTTTGGTCACGATTTTTGGACGATTTTTGGGGCTATTTAAACCCTGTTTTTACCCTAGTTTGGAGAGCTCTCTCTTAGATTTTTTGCAGCTTTTTAGATTAGTTTTTTTAGCTTTATTCTTGTGATTGGAGAAGAAGCAAAACTTGGATTTTTGTTGGATTAATTGAAGAACTACATTGGTTTGCATCTCTTTTCCTTAAAAATTCTATTTTTATTGTTTATATCATTGTTGTGATGAATTCTATTGCTTATCTCAACGATTATTTTTGTGATCTTGCTATGATTTGTGAGTAGTCTCCACGTCTTGGGGCGTGGGGATGAACCCTACAAGCCCTATTTCACATTTGTGATAAATTGGTAGAAATTATGCTAGAATTTATATCTAGGGATTAGATCGGGATCAATTTACTACGGATTGCTAGGTATTCATATCAATTGGGATTTGCAAGAGATTGGATCCCAATTTGATAGGAAGCCCTAGAAATTCGAATTGGGTTGGAGTCGGATTTTTCGAAGTATCGGTTTGCAAGAGATTGGACCGATACTAGGATTCCCGGTTGCAATTCTATACCGATACCCGTTTGCAAGAGATTGGACGGGTAGGAACTATCCTAATCTAGATCGTGGACCGAGTTTGCAAGAGATTGGGCTCGGTGCGCGATTGGACGATGATGTTGATCCTAATGCTAGCTTCCCTAGGGTAGGGTTTGCAAGAGATTGGACCCGACCCTAGGATAGCTATAGACCGGCAACAGCGCGAGAGCGTGAGCTTGGTTCTACATTCAGTTGCAACTAGTTCATCCGAATTCTCATTCTAGCAATTTTGATACCGATGAACCACATTTATGAAGTATGGTGTGTAGCGGGGATTCCCCATTCCCTAGACGTTCTTTATTTGATTTGATATTTCGCACATTTGTCTGACGATTGTGACAGGATCGCCAAAGGCAAATTTCTCTTCTTAAATAGCCAGGTTGATCGGAGCAAGCACAGTCATTCGTCCTCCCTATGTTCGATATCCCGCTCGCTGCTACACCGTGCACTTGCGGTAAAACTACAACCGTTCTTTGGGTCACATCCCGGAGCGATCAACAACCTGGCAGGATCCGGCGACGGGCTGGGTTACACGCGCAGGTGGAGGGATGGCCGGCCTAGGGAGAGGGATGAGGAAGAGAAGAAGAAGGGAAGAGGAGTTTGAAGATTTGGGGTTTTTGTAAGAACTGAAATTGAAAGAAGCTGGATTTGGTTTTCAGATTTCCCCTCGTATCAAGATTTCTGGTTTGATTTCTTGGTTGTTTGAATCTGAAATCTGGTTTGTTGGAGGCTGAAATGATTTTGGGGGGCTGATTTTGGGTTGATTGGGTGGTGGATTGTTGGGGATTTGTAGTAGATGGGGTTTGATTTGATTTGGGGAGAATTTGGTTTGCATGGGGAAATTGGTTTAGCAAGGGACTGATTTGCTTGAGGGTTGTTTTTGGTGGGGAGAATTTGGGTTTTTGATTTGTGTTTTGGCTTGGAGAACCTTGCAGGAAAAGATGAAGGTTGCAGGTTGTTTTGTTGACGGTAATACTGTTATAGGAACAGTGGGAGAGACAATTTGATGGAGGGAGGAGCTGTATGTGGGGGAGGGGCTTCAATTTCATGTTGGATCTCACCAACAATTTGGTGAGAGAAAATGCTGTAGGGTTTGGGTAATGGTAATTAGTTAATTAGGGAAAAGATTTTCAGCCAATAGTAAAAGTTTAATCAGTAATCTTTTTAATTAAGTAATTAAGCAAAGTGTAATTACTAAAATAAATGAACTAATTAGTGAAGGTTAAAAGTGATTAGCAATTTGTAATTAGTGAGATAATTAAGTTAAGGTAATTTGTTAAAATTAATAGTCAATTATTGATGATACAGTAAACGAAAAATGGATACACGCTCGCGTTGACGCCCAAACATAGAACTCGCGCACGAAAACATCCGTATGGTCAAAACGAAAATACGGGCACACACAATAATACGCCTAGAAAATACCGGCCGTTACATTCTACCCACCTTAAGAAAATTCTGCCCTCGGAATTCTCATCCACTAAAGAGCAGGGAACAAATATGGATAACGCTCTCGCATCTCATCTTCCCGCTCCCAGGTAGACTCTCCTGGTGAGTCGCGACGCCACATCACTCTGACCAGATCAACAGTCCTGTTCCTGAAGACTTTCTGACGTTGATCTAGGATCTCCACAGGTTGCTGCTCGTACGTCAGATCTGGTCGAACTGTAATCTCAGAGTAGTCCACCGCATGAGAAGGGTCGCTGATAAAACGACGCAGCTGGGACACATGGAAGACGTCATGAACTCCCTCTAAGGACGATGGCAAAGCTAAGCGATATGCTACTTCTCCAACTCGCTCTAGCACATCGAAATGCCCAATATATCTCGGACTAAGCTTGCCTCTCTTTCCAAATCGAATCACTGCTCGATTAAAGGAGATCTTCAGGAACACAAGATCTCCTGGCTGTAACTCCAAAGGACGCCATTTAGCATCTGCCTAATGCTTATAACGGTCCTGGGCGATCCGAAGCTTGTCCCTGATATCACGCACAACATCAACTACTTCCATTATCATCTCTGGCCCCAAGAGCTCTCTATCACCGATGTCATCCCAACTCAGTGGCGATCGACATTTCCTTCCGTAGAGAGCAACAAATGGCGCCATGCCAATGCTCGCCTGATAGTTGTTGTTGTAGGAGAACTCCACAGGGTGCAGATGATCGTCCCACGAACCCTTGAGATCCAACTTGCAAGCTCTCAACATGTCCTCCAAAATCTGAATGGTGCGCTCTGACTGTCCATCAGTCTGCGGGTGATATGCAGTGCTGAACTTCAGACTGGAACCCAGATTGGTCTACAGACTCTTCTAGAACTGAGATGTAAACCTCGTATCACGGTCTGATACAATGCTCACAGGGACTCCATGCAAGCGCACGATCTCCTACACGACATAATTCACATCACGACTAGTACTAGAAGGAAATTACTAAGGTCTGAGTTAGGTCATTACCTACATATACTTCCTTGCTAATATCTCTATGGATTGCCCAACTCAGAAAGGTATGAAGTGCGCGGACTTGGTCAATCGATCAACGATGACCCAAATCGCGTCGTGCTGTCTGGTGCTCCGAGGTAAGTGACGTCCCCTAGATTTAGCTATATATGCAGTGAGATCGGGGATACCAGATTTAAATATTTGTAACCGCAAGTGCACGGTGTTGTAGTGTGGCTTGGGGGTCGAAATCAGGGAGGCGTGTTTTGTGCTTGTTGTCAAGAAGGAACCGGTTCATCCGGTGGGTGAGCTAGCCCTAACAATCGGTTGGTTGTCACGAAATAGAAATACTAAGGATGTAAGATATAAAAGGGGACCTAGGACTTTGGTTTCCACCCTATCACGTGCTCTCTCTATTACGACCGACAGATAGGAACACGATCGGATTCTAGGGTTTAGTAGTGAGACGTTGCCTCTAAGAGTGATACCTAGCGTCCCATGGGACAGATATTCCGGTCGATGCCCAGGATGATACGCTAGGTCTACCCGGGTTCGGTCGGTGGGCATTCCCATGTCCATTAACACCGATCGACTCCGGGAGCACTAAGCTTGAAACGATTGCTCCCGACATTTCATCTTGCCGTTCCCACGTGCTATGATTCAATGTCTACGCTAGGGGTGTGAGCTGTGGTTAGGGGATCAAACGTCAGTTTTATTTCCCCTTGGCCCGACAGTCAGAGGCGGTCTTTCTCCCACCAATGACAATAAAACGCCCCGCGTAGCCATCTAAATTCCTAAATCCTATCGAAACCCTAATCCTATGGTCGTTCTAGAGAGAACCCACGAAGGGGTTTCTACCAACATCCCAGATTGGGAAACTACTCACAATTCATAGCTAAAAGAGCAACACAACAAAATTTAACAATTGGAATCAAGATCAAGCAATAGAATGAAGAAGCTAACAATAGTATTAATGTAATATCAAAGTTTCAGAACACTCAGAAAACTTACAAGACATAATAAATTTGAAGCAGTCAAAAATCCCAAAAAGACAGTTTATAAAAATGGGGATCCGTTTTTGGGAAAACATAGGTCAGTATATATAGAAAAGCGTCCACCCGATCGGTTGAAGCATCACCCGATCGGGTGAGATGGATGTCGACTTGGCCTTCAGCACTTGAGATACATCACCCAATCGCTGACCCGATTGGGTGAGTCATCGGGTCGTGAGCTGGGTGATTTCGGCTACAGATGAACCGATCGAGTGAGATTTCACCCGGTCGGTTGGAATTCAGCTCCAAAAGACAAAGAGCACTGTCGCATCCATCCGATCGCTGAATCGATCGGGTGGGCTATTCTTCACTGCTGCTTCTGTCCGGGTCGGATACGCGTGCACGAACCGATGGGGTGGGTCTGTCCACCTGATCGGTTGAGGCCTGAAATATGGAATTCTTCGGCATATGGCCCTCGGGATCGCATGTGACACATCCCATTGCTCAGGGGGCTCCTAATATCTGCTTTATATGTCCCTAGCGCTGGCAATCTCCTGCATTGGCACAAAAACACAAAGAAAGTGAAAAGATACAAAAACACAAAAGAGTGGATACAAAACAACGGAAAACAACGGAAAATCACGATGAAGACGTGCGTGAATATATAAAATATAAACGCACGTCAAAGTCCCCCCAAGCTGAACCCTTCCTCGTCCTCGAGGAAGACGAGTGAGAGTAGGAGCTCGAAGGGAAAAATAGAAAGGAAGAAATAGAAAAAGAAAGCAAAATCCCAGATCACCCGTCAGAGCCAACAAAAACTAACTCACCACACTAAGCAGGCGTGCGATAAACACATAACTAAACCCAGGAATATTAGTCCATACAAGTGTCGTGGGTCCACGCGGTGAAGCATGAGTGAGCGAGGTCGTGAGCTATCAGACGGTGTCACTATCTAAATTATGCAATAAAGCTCCATATACACATATCCAAGGAATGACCCAAATATCGATTCAATTCGAATTAGAGGTGAATAGTAGCTCAAGCATGCATGAGAATAGAAAAAGAATTAAAGCGTATCATGTGCCGGGGACTCCACTGCTAGAGACTAGAAGATCACCGCACTATTGCCTAGATAACCGCTAGAAAATTCCTAGGCCAAGTGTGTTCGAAAACGAGGGAGGTTGAGAAGGTGTGGAGTAGAACACTCGGTGCAAACTCCCGCCTTCCCTTTATTCACGGTGGATAGGAATAATATTCACAACGGGAATTTTTTTGGGTTTTGGGTATTTGTATTTATTTATTTTTTTGAATTTTTGCCTATACATATTTTTTTCTTTTCTTTTTCTTTTTGGATTTTTCTTCTCTCTTTTTTTTTTGGATTTTTGGATATATATTTGTGTACTCTCCCAAGTGGGAGAACGGTACACGATGGGGAGATTTGCACCAAGTAAAAAAATAAATCGGAATCTAAACACTTGGACAAAAGAAGATTTTTCTCGCAAATCAGAGCATAAGCTAAATGGGTTATCCTTGTCCTATTTGTAGAGTCCCGACACATGCGAAATGAAGCGTACTATGTATATATTATTCATGCATAGAGAAGCAGACAGTGGAGGCAAAATACCGCATATTCGAAATTGAAGCATGATAGTCTAGGGGTCAACCAAGGACATGCATATAAAATGAAATCACAACGTAGAAGCACACCACTAGCTAGTCACGACAAACAACTCACACAAAAGCAAAGTGAACCCACGAAGCATGAAATGCAATATGACTCGGCTTCCTAGGGTTAGTGAAAGTGATTATCGTAGCTAAGCTATGTGTGTGTGTGTGGTTCCGTGGCAGTTCATCATATGGGGTCATCTCTAGGAGAGGGAGAACAAAAGGATGAGAAGAAAAAGAAAAACACGATGAAAATGACTCAAAAACGGTGAAAAAGACGCAACTGACGCACAAAGTACGACTCCCCCAAGCTAAAACTTGCATTGCCCTCAATGAAATAGTATTAAATACGGGAGGGCAACGCAAATGGGAGGGAAGTACGCAACGACACAAAAAAGAAAAAGTGAAAAACATGAAAAACACACAAATAAAATAAAGAGAATAAACAGATAAAAGAAAGATATAAAAACATATCCAAAGAACACATACAAACAAACACACAACAATGACATCCCACGACAACGTGCACAAAAAATCAAATTTCCCCAAGCTGATCATGACAATGCTAGCGAAAATGTGTGATCATGGTGATGTAGGAATAAATGGCAAGGGGGAAGTCAATCGGAGCTGCTGTCGAAAGAATTGTAGGGAGATAGTGAGGAGGGTGGGGAATAGTGGATGAAAGAAGATGGTGAGGACGAAGGGGAGGGTGTGCCGACTGGAGAAGGAGGGGCAACAGGCTGGATCACAGGTGGATCGAAATTTATTGGTGGATCATAGTGGATAATGGTGGCATAGGGTGAACCGACACACGGGTGCCAATCAGGAGGTTCCAAGGGGGAAAATGTACTAGTGTGGAATACCAAGGATCCGGATAGAACTCCCACGGTAAATGAGAAGTGCGAATGGGGATTCGCTCAGAAGATGATGGTGGGAGGATGGCAAAAGGAGAATTGTCAGGACTATAAAGGTAGACTGCACGTTCTCGACCGAAAGGAGTGATCATACTGATATCGATCAAGTAGTCGCGATCGATACGGGTTCGACCCGGTAGAATTTGGAGGTCGGACGGCAGCCTTAAGACATGACTGACAATTAGAGTGATCATCCCACCACAGCAGATAGATCCAGATGTTGCACGGCTAACAGATAAAATCTCGTGGATGATCCAATGGGCGGTGTTGATGGGCAATGGGACATGTCCATGAATCCTGTCGTGGGACATGGCATAGAGAAAGAGAAGCTCATCCCTAGACACCGTGGAAACATCTACGTGGGAGAAGATGGTGTTGGCAAAGAGGCAGTGGTCGAAGCGGTAACATGGATGTATGATGTAGGAGGCAAGTGCTCCCAATGGAAAGGTGGTATACCGGGTGAATCGTTGCCAAACACCATCGTCCCGAAAGTAAGAATAGATATCAGACCGATCATGAGTTGAACATTCAACATAGTGATCAGGGTGAGGGAAATTCAGCGAATTGTTAAGCTCGGCAAAATTCATTGAAAAATTGGCATTGAAAGCGCGGAAAGTGAAGCCCCAATCGAACACTTCGAGAGAGCTAAGGAACTCGAGTGTGAGATTCCGGTGTGTGTGGGCATGAGCACGCAGAAGGAAATCGCACCCAATGCATTCGAAATGTTTGGCTACGCCCCTCAAAAGTCCGAGAGATTCGAGCGTGGGGCGATCAGCAAAAAGGGTAGGTCGCATGGGGCGATGAAGAAGGGCGTGCAAACGTTCAGATTGTTCTTCAGAAGAATGATTGATGCCAAGGAAAGAAGGTGAAAAAGGGCCGTGTAGGTTGTGTCTGCGTGATGATGATGCTGGCTCTTTTCCCTTCCCAGACATGTTAATGACATAGGGGAAGAACAATTAAGTGGGGGATTGTGTCTACAGTTATGATAAAGCAGATGTAGGAAGTAGACAAAAAATCAAAACATTGCACACAAGTGAGGAAATATAAAACTTGGAAAGAGGTTACCCAGCAGTGATGCCACTCCAAGCTAGATACTCCACACTAGATCCCTTGCTGTACGATGGAGTGATTTGGGGAGTCGCCGCACGCTAATCCAACAAGATCTGAAATTTCAAAATTGGGGGTTAGGGTTACTGTTCGGGTGATTTGCGGTTGAATGTGGTCGATGGGAGGTTTTTGATGGTGGGAAAGTACGGGAATAATCGAGGGTGTAATTTTAGGGGTGTAGGGAGTGATGGAGGGGATCGATTTGGAAGAAGGAGAGAGGGACCGTGCGAATGGAAATTTGGAAATTGGGTGAATGAGGTCGGGTGAGGGGTAGTGTATATAAAAGGGTAGGCGAACTGATTGGGTGAGGGTTCACCCAATCGGGTGGGTCGTTTTTCGAAAATTTCTTATTGGAAAGCAGCTACAGGTGAACCGATCGGGTGAAATTTCACCCGATCGGTTGACCGCTTCATAAATTTCATGAGAGCTCTGTACTCTCCACCTGGTCTGCCACCCGATCATAGCTTCTTATCACCCGATCGGTTGGGTGTTCACCAAAAATTCCTGAGAGCTCTGCTATTGCCACCCGATCTGCCACCCAATCATCTGCATTTTCCACCCGATCGGTTCGCTGATGTGTTGATACATGGCCATCTTTAGACGGCCTACTCGATCGGTTGATGCATCACCTGATCAGGCACAGATACAAAAAATAATCTAAGTCCCCCAACGAAAGTTCCCATGCCAGTATTTATTCACTAAAAATTGGTAGACTTATCCTAATAGAGAAACGATATAAGTTTAGAACATGGGTTGCCTCCCATGAAGCGCTTGGTTATAGTCGGTAGCTCGACTCCTCATTTCATGATCAATTCGGATCCGGAGGATGTGTAGATGAGCTATCGGTCATTGAGATTCCGACCAGAGAGATTGTGGGCTCGCTGATCACATAGTGTTTTAAACACTGCCCATTGACTTTGAACGGTTCATCTCTTCCCATTATCTAAATTGCTCCATGCGGGAAGACCTTGGTGACTCGGTAGGGTCCCGACCACCTAGAATTGAGCTTTCCGGGAAGAGCCTCAGTCTTGAATTGAATAGGAGAGCTAAGTCTCCTTCCTTGAATTCTTTCTTCAAAATGCGCTTATCGTGCCACCGCTTCAACTTCTCTTTGTAGATTCGGGCATTTTCGTAAGCGTTGAGCGAGATCTCGTCAAGCTCACTCAGTTGTAGCTGTCGGTGGCTTCCTACCTCCTTGGCATTGAAATTCAGATTCTTGACGGTCCAAAACGCCTTGTGCTCCAATTCCACAGGCAGATGACATGCCTTCCCGTAGACAAGTCGGTAAGGGGTCGTGCCGATCGGAGTCTTGAATACAGTCCTGTAGGCGCAGAGCGCATCTGAAAGTTTTGATGACCAATCCTTCCTAGAGCTAGCCACAGTCTTCTCTAATATGCTCTTTATCTCTCTGTTTGAAACTTTCACCTGGCCGCTTTTCTGTGGGTGATAGGCACGCCCGATTCGGTGCTGCACTCCGTACTTCTTCAAAAGAGCTTCGAATTTCTTCTCTATGAAGTGGCTCCCTCCGACGCTGATTAAGACTCGAGGCATGCCGAATCTCGGAAAAATATTGTTTTTAAAGAATTTGGCCACTACCCGGGAATCATTAGTGGGGCTAGCTATCGCTTCTACCCACTTGGACACATAATCCACATCCACCAAGATATACTGATTTCCAGAAGACGAGGGAAACGGCCCCATGAAGTCGACTCCCCAAACATCGAAGATCTCGACTTCCAAGATGTAATGCTGAGGCATTTCATTCCTCTTGGATATGTTTCCCGTCCTTTGGCACTTGTCACAAGCCTGGACATAAGCATAGGTGTCCTTGAAAAGAGTCGACCAATAGAATCCACTCTGGAGGATCTTTGCCATGGTCTTGTAAGCACTCGCATGGCCTCCACATTGTTGATCATGGCAATGATAAATTATGGAGGTCGCTTCTGTTTCGGGAATGCACCTTCGTATCACCCCATCATTGCAGTTCTTGTACAAATAAGGGTCATCCCAATAAAATTTCCGGACTTCGTGAAAGAATTTCTTCTTCTGCTGATAGCTCACATTGTGGGGGACGATGGCGCATGTTAGATAGTTGGCGATGTCGGCATACCATGGAGTCCAAACAGAAGAAATAGAGAAAAGATGCTCATCGGGGAGCGAGTCGTCAATAGGAGTGGCACCCGGATAGAGAGTAGGCAACCTGGACAGGTGGTCGACAACGACATTCTCTGCCCCTTTCTTGTCCTTGATCTCTAAGTCGAATTCCTGGAGGAGGAGAATCCACCTTATGAGGCGTGGCATGGCCTCCTTTTTGCTTAAGAGGTATTTGAGGGCAGCGTGATCCGTGTGCACGATTACCTTGGCACCCACAAGATACGGCCAGAACTTGTCCATGGAATGGATGACGGCTAGCAATTCCTTCTCCGTGGTCGTATAGTTCCTTTGGGCTTCGTCGAGGGTCTTGCTCGTATAGTATATAACGTGCAGATTTTTTTCCTTCCTCTTCCCCAAGACGGCCCCAACTGCATAGTCGCTAGCATCGCACATTAACTCGAAAGGTAGACTCCAGTCGGGCAGCTGAATCACAGGTGCGGAAATAAGGGCTTGCTTCAAAAGGCGGAAAGCTTCCATACACTCATCATCGAAGACGAAAGGCGTATACTTCACGAGGAGTTGAGTCAAGGGCCTAGAAATTTTAGAGAAGTCCTTTATGAACCGGTGGTAGAATCCCGCGTGCCCTAAGAAACCACGGACTCCCCGAAGGTTAAGTGGAGGCGGAAGCTTTTCGATCACATCTACTTTTTCCTTGTCCACCTCAATCCCTCTTGAAGAAATAACGTGCCCCAATACGACTCCTTCTTGGACCATAAAGTGGCATTTTTCCCAGTTTAGAACTAGTCCTTTATCTTGACACCTTTCCAGGACTTTAGTCAGGTTGAGGAGACACGAGTCGAACTCTGTTCCATTGACGAAAAAATCATCCTTGAAGACCTCCATTATATCCTGGGAGTAATCGAAGAAGATTGCTGACATCAACCTTTGAAATGTAGCCGGGGTGTTGCAAAGCCCAAATGGCATTCTCCTGTAAGCATACGTCCCAAATGGACAAGTAAAAGTTGTCTTCTCCTGGTCATCATTGTGGATGGGAATTTGCAGAAAGCCAGAGTATCCATCCATGAAGCAGAAGTAGTTGTGCTTGGCCAGTCTTTCGAGCATCTGATTAATAAAGGGGAGAGGGTAGTGATCTTTCCTTGTGGCCTTGTTCAATTTCCGGTAATCGATGCACATCCGACACCCGGTGACGGTCCTCGTGGGTATGAGCTCGTTTTTCTCGTTACGAATGACCGTCATTCCTCCCTTCTTGGGTACAACATGCACCGGGCTAACCCAACGACTGTCGAAAATAGGGTATATAATTCCGGTATGGAGAAGTCTGACAATCTCCTTCTTAACCATTTCCATCATATTGGGATTCAATCTTCGTTGTGTCTCAATTGAAGTGGCTTGCTCATCTTCAAGCAGTATCCTATGCGAGCAAAGCCCCAAGCTCACTCCCTTCAAATCTTCGATTGCATACCCGAAAACATTCTTAAATCTTCTTAAGACATCAAGAAGTTTGGTCATTTGGTCTTCGGGCAGCGGGGAGTTCACTATGACTGGCAGCATCGAATCCTCCCCCAAATATTCATACTTCAATCCCGGAGGTAACTCCTTCATCTCAACTTCATGAGGTCCTGACACATATTTTTCAAGCTAAGCATCCTCCAATGAAAGGACTTCTTCCTGGGTCTCCTGGATGCTAGCATCCGGAACTTCACTTTCAGCAGTGGTTTCGCATGGCGAAGCCTTGCAAGATAGTGAGGGGATTACGGAGGAAGGCTCTGGGCCTTTCTCAAGTGCACGATAATCATCTGGGAAGAAGGCTTCAACGCGAAAACAGGTCTCAACAGTTGATAGTTCTCCACCACTACTTTCAGCTTCCTCATGGTCCCAAGATCCAGGGTGCTCTGTAGAGGTCTGCAATAATAAGATAGATTCATGCTCAACGCACTCAATAAACTCTGCCTGATGGGCCTCCAGATAAACCTCCCCATAGGTGCATAACTCTCCCCCACTGAATTCTGTAATGGGCATGTCAATAAACATCGCTTCATCGGGAGGAAAAAAAATTGTCGTGTCGGGATGCTGCTGAACATCCTGATTCCTCTTTTGATTTTCTACAGCAGTTGACAGAAAAGATAGGATGCTCGAGGCACTCAGAGATCTGTCAAACTCTGGGCCAAACAGCTGACGTGGTGTGCATGTGCCCAGATATTGCCTGAAACGACACACGACATTCTTATTGTAGAGAAGAAAACCTGTAAGAAAAGGGGGGAGAGAGAGAGTTGCACGGATAGAGAGCACGTTAATAGCACGGGTTGTATGAACGTCGCCATAAAGCTTGACATCCCCTAGATTTAGTAATATATGTAGTGGGATCGGGATACCAGATTTAAATATTTGTAACCGCAAGCGCACGGTATTGTAGTGTGGCTTGGGGGTCGAACTCAGGGAGGCGTGTGTTGTGCTTGTTGTCAAGAAGGAACCAGTTCACCCGGTGGGTGAGCTAGCCCTAACAATCGGTTGGTTGTCACGAAATAGAAATACAAAGGATGTAAGATATAAAAGGTGAACTAGGACTTTAGTTTCCACCCTATCATGTGCTCTCTCTATTACGACCGACGGATAGGAACACGATTGGATTCTAGGGTTTAGTGGTGAGACGTTGCCTCTAAGAGTGATACCTAGCGTCCCATGGGCCCGATATTCTAGTCGATGCCCAGGATGATACGCTAGGTCTACCTGGGTTTGGTCGGTGGGCATTCCCATGTCCATTAACACCGACCGACTCCGGGAGCACTAAGCTCGCAACGATTTTTCCCGACATTTCATCCTGACGTTCCCACGCGCTAGGGTTCAATGTCTATGCTAGGGGTGTGAGCTGTGGTTAGGGGATCAAACGCCAGTTTTATTTCCCCTTGGCCCGATGGTCAGAGGCGGTCTTTCTCCCGTCAATGACAATAAAACGCCCCACGTAAGCATCTAAATTTCTAAATCCTATCGAAACCCTAATCCTATGGTCGTTCTAGGGAGAAACCACGAAGGGGTTTCCACCAACGTCCCAGATTGGGAAACTACTCACAACTCATAGCTAAAAGAGAAACACAACAAAATTTAACCATTGGAATCAAGATCAAGCAATAGAATGAAGAAGCTAACAATAGTATTAATGTAATATCAAAGTTTCAGAACAATCAGAAAACTTACAAGACAGAATAAATTTGAAGCCGTCAAAAATCCCAAAAAGACAATTTATAAAAATGGGGATCCGTTTTTGGGAAAACCTATGTCAGTATATAAAGAAAAGCGTCCACCTGATTGGTTGAAGCATCACCCGATCGGGTGAGACGGATGTCGACTTGGCCTTCAGCATTTGAGATACATCACCCGATCGCTGACCTGATCGGGTGAGTCGTCGGGTCGTGAGCTGGGAGATTTCGGCTACAGATGAACTAACGGGTGAGATTTCACCCGATCGGTTGGAATTCAGCTCCAAAAGATAGAGATCACTGTCACATCCACCCGATCGCTGAACCGATTGGGTGGGCTCTTCTTCACTGCTGATTCTGTCCGGGTCGGATACCGTGCACGAACCGATCGGGTGGGTCTGTCCACCCGATAGGTTGAGGGCTGAAATATGGAATTTTTCGACGTATGGCCCTCGGGATCGTGCGTGACACATCCCGTTGCTCCGGGGGCTTATAATATCTGCTTTATTTGTCCCCGACATTGGCAATCTCCTGCATTGGCACAAAAACACAAAGAAAGTGAAAAGATACAAAAAAACACAAAAGAGTAGATACGAAACAATGGAAAACAACAGAAAATCACGAAGAAGACGTGCATGAATATATAAAATATAAACGCACGTCAGTATGCCAGTCACAAAGTCCATCGTGATGTGCCGCCATTTCCACTCTGGAATCGACAAGGGTTGTAGTAGTCCAGCAGTGCGATAATGTTCAGCCTTCACTTGTTGATACACAAGACACTTGGCAACGCTACATGCCACACTCTTCTTCATCCCATGCCACCATAAATTCTGACGAAGATCCTTGTGCATCTTAGTACCTCCAGGATGAATAGAATAAGGTTAATTGTGAGCCTCATTCATCAACTCATCTCTGATATCTCCAGCAGGCACGCAGACCCTACTACCATCTCTCAAAGATCCATCCTCGTGAATCAGAAAGTCTGTCCGAAGTCCTGCTTCAACCTGTTCTCTGATCTTCTTCAACTTAGCATCTCCAACTTGAGCAGTCTTAATCCGATCCACAATCGTCGATCGAATCTGCATGCTCATCAACGATGATGTGACTCCCGGAAGGACAGCCTCAACATCCATCCCTCACAGATCCTGCTGTAATCTCCACTGGGCGGTGAGAATCATCACTTCGGGCAGTCGACTCAAGGCATCCGGTACAACATTCACCTTCCCTGGATGATACTGAAGATCGATGTCGTAGTCTGCCATCAATTCCAATCATTTACGTTGTCTCATATTTAGCTCCTTCTGAGTGAATATATATTTCAAACTTTTGTGATCAGTGAAAATTTTCACTTTCTCACTCAGTAAGAAATGCCTCCAAATCTTCAAAGCAAAGATGACGACAGCTAACTCCAAGTCATGGGTCGGATAATTCTTCTCATGGATCTTCAACTGCCGAGAAGCATAAGCGACAACATGACCGTGCTGATGTAGAACACATCCAAGTCCCTTACCTGATGTGTCGCAGAAAATCTCGAAGCCTCCGCTTCGGTCCGGAATAGCTAAGACTGGTGCAGTAGTCAGTCTCTTCTTCAAGGTAGAAAAGGCTTGCTCACAAGAGTCTGTCCAACTGAACTTAACATCCTTCCTTGTCAATCTTGTCATCAGTGTAGCTATCCTCGAGAAATCCTTGATAAATCTACGGTAGTATCCAGCCAATCCAAGGAAACTCCTGATGTCCGATGCCGATTGAGGTGTAGGCCATTCATTGACTGCTCTGACCTTCTCCGGATCCACTGAAATGCCAGCTCCTGATACTACATGCCCAAGAAATGCAACTCTGTCCAGCCAGAATTCGCATTTGCTGTACTTGGCATATAATCTATGATGACAGAGCGTCTCCAAAACCATCTTCAAGTGCTCTGCATGCTCCTCCTTGCTCCTCGAGTACACCAGGATGTCATCTATAAAGATCACCACGAACTTGTCAAGGAAGTCGTAAAAGATAAGGTTTATGAGGTTCATGAACACAGCAGGAGCGTTGGTCACAGCGAACGGCATGACAACGAACTCATAATGCCCGTACTTAGTCCGAAAAGCTGTCTTGGGCACATCTTCCTTCTTGACTCTGACTTGATGGTCTCCGCTCCGGAGGTCCAACTTTGAAAATACCCTCGATCCACCAAGCTGATCGAAGTTATCATCAATACGGGGCATGGGGTACTTGTTCTTCACTGTGATCTGATTCAGCTCCCGATAATTAATGCACATCCTCCTCGATCCATCCTTCTTCTTCACCAACAAGACGGGTGCACCCCAGGGAGATATGCTGGGATGAATGAAAGTCTTCTGCATTAGCTCATCAACTGCTTCCTCAGCTCTTCTAACTCTGCAGGGGCCATATAGTAAGGCGCCTTTGAAATTGGTTCAGCTCCTGGCATAAGGTCAGTGCTGAACTCTAATGCTCGGTCAGGCGGTAATCCAGAAATGTCTTCAGGGAAGACGTCTTCAAAATCTCTCACTACTGCAGGCTTCTCAGGCTCAACTATCATGGATGCAATAGTCAATCTGTACGGCTGGGCTCGGAACTTGACAGGTCCAAGCAAACGTCCTCCGTTGACAAACTCGAACACTGGGTGGTCAGGAATTTCGAATACCACTTTCTTCTGGTAACAGTCGATCGTGGCATAAAAAGCTCCTAACCAGTCAATGCCGAGAATAGCATCAAAGTTGGATAGGTCGTGGACAATGAAATCAGCATATAATTCGTGTCCACTAACCACTAATGGGCATGGTCTACATCCCAGTGCAACCTTCACTACACCATTCCCAGTTGTAATACTCCAACACTTGGGAAGTGTATAGGTGGGTACCGAGTGTTCGACTACGAACTTCCGAGATAGGATGCACATGGAAGCTCCAGAATCGAACAGGGTCAAGGCCGGGTGAGATGAAACTAAGATGACACATAAGGGTAACATGCAACTAGATTAAACATAGATCTAACTAATCAAACATAATGCATAAATAAGGAAGACTAGGCTAGAGGTTACCTGCAATCACGTCGTCCTCAGCTTCAGCCTCAACGGCTGTCATAGTGAAAGCTCGATGCTTCGGTGGATTGGCCTGCTGAAAGGCTCGATCCTGTGGAACTAAAGGTGGTCCACGCTATCCAGGTATCGGTACAGTCCTCTGAGCGGGTCCAGGTGCTCCAGTAGGCACGGGTCAGGAACCGCGGGTGCATTCCTTTGCAGCATGAGTAGGTGATCCACAGATCAAACACTGATTTAGCATCCTCCTACAGTCTTTCTTCATATGTCCCAGCTTGCTGCAATAGTTGCAAGTCACTTGAGCTCGGCTGGGCCCAAGTGTAGCTGGCCTCTTGAACTGTGTGGTTTGAACATGACGAAAACCGGGCCTAGGTGCACTCCTTTGTAGCTCCATCGGGCGCTTGCCTGCTCCAGCTGAAGGTCCCTCGGGGAGTCTCGCCACAACCTCATGCTCACGAGCACAATCCAGAACGTACTGAAGTGTTGCCAGTCTCGCCGAGGTCATCGAAGCTTGGACCTTGGGATTCAGGCCCTTGCGAAACTGAAATGCACAGTCTTCAGGGTCTTCAACCATGTGAGGTGCAAAACGGCTAAGCATAGCAAACTCAGCCTCATATTCGTCCATGGTCCTATCTCCTTGGACCAGGTTAGCGAAATGCTGCTGAAGCTCTCTTTTGGCTGCTTTGGAAAAACATTTACCATCGAACCTTTCCCTAAACATGCCCCAAGAGATCGGTCTGACCAGACGTTTCTCCTCCAATTGCCACCAGCTCCTGGCATTGTTGATCAGCTGTTGTTTCGCTACATCAACCCATCCAGCCTGAGGGATATGTGCAGCACTCAGCTTATCTTCAGTCCCTTGAACCCATTCATCAGCTCTTAGAGGCCCTTCTTTTCCAGAGAAGCTCTTGGGCTGCAACTCATGGAACTGTCTAACTCCTGGTTCTGCCTTAGGGGGCGGTGGTGGTGCTATCTGAGCAGGTTGCTGTCCATACTGAATTAGCTGATGCTGGACCACTAGCATCCCCCTTTGACTCTGAGGAGTACATTGATATCAGCACCTCCGTTAGCTGCGTTATCATTCCCATTCCCATTCCTGGTGTTATGTCATCCTGCCATGCTGAGACAAGAAAACCTCAAATCAAAATCATATACATGGTTGCTCTAGATGTTTGGCTAATAATAACATTTTTATTGTTCCGAATTTTCGCAGACGCAGGACCTGCATGGGCCACCACTAAAACCTGTAACGCCCCGCTTCCCAAAATACGACGGAAGCGAGAGTGTTACTGAGGTCCGCTTGAACTGGAGCGGTGAAGCTCAAGCTCAATAAGCGTCTGTGGTAAAAACACAGGGGAGATCCTTTGCATGCTTTTCAGAAACAATAAAATATTCATACATTACAAGCCACATCCTGAATTATAAATGTTCGTACACGAAATACAACAACAAGCCGCAGCTGGGCCAAAGTAAAAATGTACACTCAACAATAACAGAAAGCAAACAAGGTAAAGCAGCAATGGAGTCCACTAGTCCTCCGTAGGGAGAGACTCGGCGTCTACGGCAAACTCCTGACTCTCCAAGTCAGGTGTCTCGTAAGGAACCTCCTAGTACTAAAGCTCAGAATCTGACATACATCCAAAAACATAAATGTATGTCAGTAAGGGTCTGCAAGAAGATGTTAGAAACCCAAGGCAAGGTATATACAGATTTATACTGAATTTAAGAGGCATTAATAGTTTAAATGAGATAGCGACAACAAGATTAAACATGCTGAAATAAAGTAAAAGAGATCCTATCATGCAGTTCTAAGCAGTTTAACAAGTAAAGTAAAACTTTTCTTTGGTTCATTAGCATGTCAATTCAACTGAGATAACAATTTCACTTTGCAAGTTTCATGTTAGCATTTCATGTCTATAATAGGGTTCTCGCCTTTAGGTCTTGATGAGTGAGTCGTTCTTCTCACGGGGGCTTACCGTGATTGGCGCTAACCCATCGCATACGGGTGGTGCCCTTGAAGAGAGTACTCCTTCATACGCCTAGTGGCCACTTAACCCTAACCCCACCCAAAATTATGCTGGAATACGAGCCAGCCTAGTCAACTCACATGACATCACGAAAGTAACGATTTCGCCTTTGAGGTGCACGATTTCACGATGTCACACTCTTGTTAGTCATTTTAAGACATGCAACAATTAAATAACATGACCAGTTATCTTTGTACAATAATTTCCATGGTTACGAGAGTAACGAGCAACATTTACAACAATTTAACAAAAGTGCTGAGTATGAGAATTTAACGAATACGACATGGAAACTGATTTTCTTTGCTAATGTTCTAAAACAAGGTATATCAAATTATATGCCGTTGGATCACATTTTTAGTCACGGTTGTCATGGTAGTGATTTCACGTGTCATTTCACGTGCAGGTTTTGAGTTATACAACTTTACATGTAAAGGACTAAATGAACATTTACCTTCAAAAATTCATTATAAATTGCATACTTGCCTGATTTCGGTGATTTTGGTGCCGTTGGGTTCTTCTTGACGGGTACTTCGTTACGGTGATAGTGGTTCTCTATTTTAGTTAAACAAATCGATGAATTAGATATTTCGTGAAACAAACACATTATTAAATTAATCTCTAAAGTTGGTTCGTCTAATTTTATCGGGTTCTCCGGCTAGTGTAACATCTATATTGTGTTACGCTAACAGGGTACGCCTTATTTTATTCTAGTTTAATCAACCTAACGTTATTTACAATACTAACATGCTGAAATTTAAATAACATCTTAACAAACCGTTATTTAATTTAAACTAACACTAACAACATACTAATTAACCCCATTAAGCTAATTACAAGGGTATCATGTCATTCAATGGGTCTACCTACTCCACCTACTAACTTTTGACAATGGGATAATAGGATAACATGTTATAACTTATATCATTTCTTAACACTATTTAAAATAACCATATCCCTAACTCTCTCTCTCTCTCTCTCTCTCTCTCTCTCTCTCTCTCTCTCTCTCTCTCTCTCTCTCTCTCTCTCTCTCTCTCTCTCTCTCTCTCTCTCTTTAAGGCTAAGACTCCCCTTTTGACTCCCTCCCATCTCATTTACTCTCTCTCTCTCTCTCTCTCTCTCTCAGCCTTTCTCTCTTCTTGCTGTTCTCGTTTCTGTCTTTTTTTTGTTTCAAATCTTGTAGGCCGCAAGGAGGGGGTCACGCGTAAAGAAAGGGAGGGGGTCTCTCACCTACGGCAATGGGAGGAGGGGCCAGCGGCTGCAAGCGTGGCAGGACGGTTCGTGCGGCGTTTCTGGGTTGTGGCCTGGCAGGATCCGGTGACGGGCTGGGTTGCACGTGCAGGTGGAGGGATGGCCAGCCTAGGGAGATGGAGGAGGAAGAGAAGAAGAAGGGAAGAGGAGTTTGAAGATTTGGGTTTTAGTAAGAACTGAAATTGTAAGAATCTGAATTTGGGTTTCAGATTTCCCCTCGTATCAAGATTTCTGGTTTGATTTCTTGGTTGTTTGAATCTGAAATCTAGTTTGTTGGAGGCTGAAATGATTTTGGGGGGCTGATTTTGGGTTGATTGGGTGGTGGATTGCTGGGGATTTGCAGTAGATGGGGTTTGATTTGATTTGGGGAGAATTTGGTTTGCAGTGGAAAATTGGTTTAGCAGAGGACTGATTTGCTTGAGGGTTGTTTTTGGTGGGGAGAATTTGGGTTTCTGATTTGTGTTTTGGCTTGGAGAACTTTGCAGGGGAAGAGGAAGGTTGCAGGTTGTTGTGTTGACGGTGATAATGTTATAGGAATAGTGGGGGAGACAATTTGATGTAGGGAGAGCTGTATGTGGGGGGAGGGACTTCAATTTCATGTTGGATCTCACCAACAATTTGGTGAGAGGAAATGCTGTAGGGTTTGGTAAAGGTAATTAGTTAATTAGGGAAAATATTTTCAGCCAATAGTAAAAGTTTAATCAGTAATCTTTTTAATTAAGCAATTAAGTAATTAAGCAAAGTGTAATTATTAAAATAAATGAAGTAATTAGTGAAGGTTAAAAGTGATTAGCAATTTGTAATTTGTGAGATAATTAAGTTAAGGTAATTTGTTAAAATTAATAGTCAATTATTGATGATACAGGAAACGTAAAACGGATACGCGCTCGCGTTGACGCCCAAACATAGAACTCGCGCACGAAAACATCTGGATGGTCAAAACGAAAATACGGACATACACAATTATACGCCTTGAAAATACCGGCCGTTACATTACATGTCTACGAGGATCATTTGGTGGCGAGTGGTAAGACTCCTTCGACTTACGACTGACGAGGATCGTTCGGTGGCAAGGGGCAAGGCTCCTTTGACTTACGGACGACGAGGGTTGTTTGGTGGAGAGGGGCAAGGCCCCTTCGACTTACGGCTGACATGGGTCATTCAGTGGCGAGGGGCGAGGCCCCTTCGACTTACGTTCGACGAGGGTCGTTCGATGGCGAGGGGCGAGGTCCCTTCGACTTACTGCCGACGAGGGTCGTTTAGTGGCGAGGGGGGAGGCCCCTTCGACTTACGACCGGTGAGGGTCATTCGGTGGCGAGGGGCGATGCCCCTTCGACTTACAGCCGATGAGGATCGTTCGATGGTGAGGGGTGAGGTGCCTTCGACTTACGGCTAACGAGGGTTGTTCGGTAGCGAGGGGCGAGGCCCCTTCGAATTACGACCGATGAGAGTTGTTTGTTGGCGAGGGGCGAGGCCCCTTCGAATTACAGCCAATGAGGGTCGTTCGGTGGCGAGGGGCAAGGCCCCTTCGACTTACGGCCGATGGGACAGGAGTATTTCGACTGATGTCAAAGGACGATCTACCTTGCATTCATAATGAACATGAATAGGATAAAAAATGAATGATCATTTACCCTTTTAGTACAATCATTGATAATACTTTTGTAGATGTTCCGCATTCCAAGGATGGGAAAGTTCCCTATCATCCGAAGTAGCGAGCCGATAGGTGGTAGGACCGAGCGCATCAATCACCGTGTAGGGTCCTTCCCATTTGGCAGTAAGCTTCCCCTGCTTGAGGATCTCGGGAGTGAAAGCAGCCTTACACAGCACCAAGTCACCCATGCGGAAGCTGCGTTCATGGACTTTCGAGTTGAAGTAGCGGGCTATGTGACCCTTTTGTTCAATGAGGGTTGCTAACGCCCATTCGCAGACCTCGTCAACCAGTTGTAAGTTGAGTTCGAGGCCCTCTGAGTTTCTTTCTTCGTCATAGTATTGGAGACGAAGCGGTTGCACTTTGACCTCCACTGGGACGACGGTTTTGCACTCGTAAGCCATTATGAATGGTGTTTCTCCCATCGAGGTTTTGTTGGTCGTTCTGTACGACCACAATATACCGGGGATCTCGTCCGGCCAAGTTCCTTCGACCCCAGTTATTCTCTTCTGCAGGGGCCCGAGGATGCTTTTATTGGCTGATCAGCCAATCCGTTGGACTGGGGATGGGCGATGGAGGCAAAGTGCAGCTTGATCTTCAGCTCTGCACATAAGTCTCTGTAGCCAGTGCTGTCAAATTGTGTCTCGTTGTCTGTTACTATGGATTGTGGAATGCGAAAACAACAGACGACGGACTTCCAGGCGAAGCTTCGAGCTTCTTTCCAGGTGATTAAGGATAGAGGCTCCGCTTCGATCCACTTAGTGAAATAGTCGATCGCCACTATTAGGTATCTCCGTTGCCCACTCGCTGGCTTTAATGGTCCAAGGAGGTACAGTCCCCATTTGGCAAAAGGAACTGGACTGATGATGGGGATCAGATCAGTTGGTGGAGCTGAGCTAATCTTTGAGAACTTTTGGCAAGTTGAGCACCGTCGAACGTATTCGATGGAATCTTTGAACATTGTTGGCCAAAAGTACCCTTGTCTCACGGCCTTCAAGGCTATGGATTTCCCTCTGCAATGGTTCCCGCAATCGCCCTCGTGGATCTCCTGGATCACGTAGTGTGCTTCCTGCGGGGCTAGGCATTTAAGGTAGGGAAAGATGTCATACCTGGTCCATCGTATTTTGTACAATGTACCATCTAGCAGGACAAATTGGTAGGCCTTCCGCTCAAGTTTTCGTGCCTCAACTGGGTCGATCAGGTTTTCCCCGATGTTAAGGTAACCGATTATCGGATCCATCCACGTGGCCTCTTTATCGAGGTTCAGTAGTTCACGTACCGGTTCGCTGTGATGGGGCAGACGTTGTATATACACGGTCTGACCGAGTCCCACAGAGGAGGATGATGCAAGCTTTGACAAGGCATCAGCTCGATGATTCTTTGACCTTGGCACGTGATGAATTTCAACGCATGTGAATGTAGCGAGCTCTGATTTAGCGACTTGCATGTAACTCTACATTGAGTCATCGCAGGCCTCAAGTGTCCCATTCAGCTGATGGACGATGAGGCTAGAGTCGCTGAGTAGTTGGACTACTCTCGCCCCAGGGCTTGAGCTAGTCGGAGTCCGTTGATGGCTGCTTCATATTCGCACCGTTATTAGTGGTTTGGAAGTCGAAACGAATGGCGTATTCAAATATGTCGCCCACTATGTTTGTATGATTATCCCAGCCCAGCTTCTGGCTTGTGTGGACGAACCATTGACTTGAACGATCCAGGTTCCCTCGTCTTCACTTGCGTCTTTCATTCCACTTGGTGGGTTGACGCTCGTTAAGGACGAGGGGGTAGCCTCAGGGAGAGAGCCAGTTGCGTATACCTCTTCTTGGGGGGCCATCGTTATAGGTGAGTTCGATGATAAAGTCGGCAAGGGCCTGCCCTTTGATGGCGGTCCTCGATTTGAATTGAATGTCGAACTCGCTTAGTTCAACCCTCCACTTCGTCATTCTCCCCAAACGATCGAGCCTCTTCAGGATTTGTTCTACGGGAGTGCCGGTGAGGACCAAGATGGTTTATGATTGGAAATATGGTCGTAGCATCTTCGCGGATTGGACCAGTGCAAAAGCCATCTTTTCGATCCTCGTGTAGTTGATCTACGTGCCTTGGAGAACCTGACTGACATAGTAGATTGGCTGTTGTACCCCTACGTCTTCTTTGACGAGCGACGAGCTTATGGCCTCCACGGTGGCGGCCAGGTAGAGGATGAGCTGGTCATCATTGTCTGGCTTCGTCAAGAGCGGTGGGGTTCAAAGGTACTCCTTTAGCTTGGAGAAGGATTTTTTACAGTCTACATCCCATTCGATGGTTCTCTTCCCGCTTGACGTAGTGGCTATTGCCTTCCTTAAAACCTTGAAGAAAGGTAACGAACTCTCGGCTGATTTGGACAGGAATCGTCCCAAGGCTGCTATCCTTCCGTTTAGCCTCTGGAGCTCTCTGAGAGTCGAGGGCTCCTTCATCTTAATGATGGGAGCGATCTTGTTGGGATTAGCTTCGATCCCTCAATTTGTCAGCATGAACCGGAGGAATTTCCCCGAATGAACCCCGAATGTACATTTGGCAGGGTTTAGCAGAAGGTTGTATCGTCGGATCTGTGCAACTATCTCCCGGAGGTCTGCAATGTAATCCTTTGGCTTCTTCGACTTGACCAACATGTCGTCGACGTAGACTTCAAGGTTTTGCCCTATCTGAGCCTCGAAGACTTCGTTCAACATGCGTTGGTACGTGGCCCCTGCATTTTTCAAACCGAACGGCATTTTGGTGTAACAGAAAATGCCTCTGTCGGTGATGAAAGAAGTTTTCTCCTAATCCTCTAGTGCCATTTGAATCTGGTTATATCCTGCGAAAGGTGTGCATCAAGCTGAGAAGCTCGTAGCCCGAAGCACTGTCGACCAAATGGTCGATCCGTGGTAGGGGGTAGCTATCTTTGGGGCATGTCCAGTTGAGGTCAGTGAAGTCGACGTACATTCGCCATTTGCCGTTCGCCTTCTTGACCATCACGACATTCGAGAGCCATTAGAGGTACTTGACTTTTCGAATGAACCGGGCCTCCAGTTGTTGATCCACTTCTTCAACAACAGCTTTCATCTTTTTGCTTCCCATATTTCTCTTATTTTTCTTCATGGGCCTGGAAGTCAGATCGACTCCCATCTAGTGGGACGCTACCTTAGGGTCGATGACGGGCATGTCCTTCGGAGTCCAGGCAAAGATGTCGGTGTGCTCTCTTAGGAGGGCGATCAACCATTCTTTTAGGTCGGAAGGGAGCATCGACCCAATAGAGACGATTTTTCCTTCCTCGTCGGAGACTCGGATGCTCTCCGTTTCTTCGACCACGGCGTGCCGTCGATCCTCGATAGGTGGGTCGACAGGGTCAACCTGCTCGATCCTCCTGAGGGCGGTGGACAGTGTGTATCCATGCCTGCTTCTGATCCCTCTTACCTTTTCGACTCCGTCGGGGGTTTGGAACTTGTTCATCTGATGGAAGGTAGAGACTACTGCTTCGATAGTGTTCAACAACGGTCTTCCGATGACCGCATTGTACGCCGATTTGATCTTCACTACCATGAAACTGGTTAGGCGAGTGATTTGTCGAGGATATGTACCGAGGGTTATCGGTAGGGTGATGATGCTTGCTATCGTGGTGGAATGCCCGGTGAATCCCACCAGGGGTCAGGTACAAGGCGTCAATACCACGGAGGACACCTTCATCATATCCAACGTAGTAAAGAAGAGTATGTCGCATGAGCTTTCGATGTCAACAAGTAGCCTTTTCGCTGCGATCTCTCTGATGGTGACAGTGATGACCACAGCATTATCATGTGATAGTTCTATGCCTTCCAGATCTTCATCCAAGAAGGAGATAGGAGGTGTGGAATCTCTGGGGCGCTTTCGTTCCACGGATACTGTCATCAACCTCACAGCATAGGAGCTTTGGAGAGAGGTTGATACCTCGGGGTGCGGAGGACCTCCCGTAATCATGTTGATGATCCCTACGCTGGGAGGTCTTGCGGCAACCTTGGAGGATGCGGTTGGGCGAGTCGACATGGTCGAGCGATTCATCGATTGGGATATCGACTCGTGGTTTTCCACAGATGACATCAAACTGTTAAGGCCAAAATTGACCAAGACGGTTGTCGAGCTGACGGAGACTCGAAGCACTGAGCTAGAGCCTTGTCAGCCTCTGGAGTGGGACGCTTGGTTGGAGGAACCAGAGTCGAATGATGGTAGTTGGGGGTGATGCGACCTTCAATCGACCTACGAGTGACCGCTGCGTCAATCATCCAAGGTTGAAGGGCTTGAGGTCGACCTTTGAGGTTAGACAGTGATCGTCGATCTGCACCACAAGGAGTCATTAGGGGGGTCGGATCTGGGTTCCGATCCAAATCCTCTCTGATGCTTAAGTTAGTAGGAAACTTAAGGAAGAGAGTGAGCTTGGTGTAGCAGAGATCGACCCACGGAGGGTTGTCTCTTGTCTAACAACGCAAGCTCGAATATAAGAATGGTAAAAGTGAGAAGATAGAGTTTTATGACTGATCATTCCATATTTTATACCTCTTTTCTGCATGTTTGCATGCCATTTTGATCGCCCATATCGCGTTTTTCACGATTATTCGACAATATTGCGATGCTTTTCACTATTTCCTGTTTTTGTCGTATTTAAAGAAATATGGAGCGATTTGGAGCGAATTTGAGATCAAGGGATTTACACGCGCTTACGAGTGTCACCCACGGCTCATTTGAGGAATTATCAACGATGGAGGATGAGCGGAAGAAGACAGAAATCAATAGGAGCGACGAGGAGGAGAAAAGAAGAAGAATAAGCTCAGCAGCACATCACTCGGCCGAGTAGACTGCTCACTCGGCCGAGCAAGGAAGCCCACTCGGCCGAACAGAACGGATACGCACACGTGGAATTCAGCGTATACTCGACCGAATGAAGAAATCCCACTTGGCCGAGTGAGAAAGCTTACTCGCCCGAGTGGTACAGGGAATTTGTTCGGAGAAAGGCCAGAGATACTGGAAATTTCAGAGATCCTGAGGAGGCCCCACTCGGCCGAGCATGAATGCTCACTCGGCCGAATGAAGAAGCCACTCGGCCGAGCCACCCCCCGATGATAGACCCTGAAACCGCCGAAGTTACTGTTTTTCTGCATGGTTTGTCACTCGGCCGAGTGACAAGGGTCACTCGGCCGAGTGACCCCTTCGCCTGTTGTTAGGGTTGCGATTTCTGGGCTATGCAGGGGCAGTTTGGGCACGATTTTTTGGACGATTTAGAGGGTATTTACGCCCTGTTTTTACCCTAGTTTGAAGAGCCTTTTGAACATTAATTTTAGACTTTCTTTTAGGATTTTGACGGCTACTCTTTGTGAAATCTCAGCTGGAGATCGTCGGCAATTACATTGGTTTGTCTATTTCTATTAAAAACTTGATTTTTATGCATTATTTCTCTTTTGCAATGAATTGTGCCGTGATTATTATTGATTTTTTGATATTTGCATTATGCTTAGTAAGTAGTGCCGTCGTCTTAGGGCATGGGGATGAACCCTATGGACCCTATCTCTAAATTGTGATGAATTTATAGAATTGTTGCTAGAATTGATTAAGGTTAGGTTGTGATCAATTGATTACGAGTAGCTAGGAATTCATATCGATTGGGATTTGCAAGAGATTGGATCCCAATTGATAGGAAGGCCTAGATATTCGATTTAGATTGACAATTGGATTTCTCTAGATTTGGTTTGCAAGAGATTGGACCAAAGCTAGGATTTTTAATTGTGATTCTATACTGATATCCGTTTGCAAGAGATTGGACGGATAGGAACTATCACAACCTAGGTCGTAGCTCGAGTTTGCACGAGAGTGGGCTCGAGATACGATTGAACAATGATGTCATTCTTCATGCTAGCGACTTAGGCTAGGGTTTGCACGAGAGTGTGCCCTATCCTATGTTTGCTATAGACCGGAAATAGCTCGAGAGCGTGAGCTTCGTTCTACATTAAGTGGCGACTAGTTCACCTATAATCAAGCTTAGCAACAATGAAACTTATGACTCACAAGGATGAGAGAAGGTCCGTAGTGGGGATTTCCTATCCCTAAACGCTTTCTTATATTGATACTTTCTAGATATTTGAACAATTGTGACTGTGATACCCAAAACTATTCTTGATTCTCTTGATAGCTAGGTGATCGGAAGAAGACACGGTCATTTGTCCTCCCTGAGTTCGATACATGCTCGCCGCTACACCGTGCGCTTGCGGTAAGACTACAATTCGTTTTACGGGTGTACATCCGGACGTGATCAAGTTTTTGGCGCCATTGCCGGGGAGGCGACAGTGTTTTTTTCCTTACCTAGTTATTTCTTTTTTGTTTTATTTTTTATTTTTATTTTACGCCTCTATCATGCTAACAATTCCATCGAAGCTCTGTTTTTCTTTGCATGTACACAAGATCAACGGCGGACCCAGAGGATATAATATTTGATCCGGAGATCGAACGTACTGAGAGGAGGATCAGAGCCGAGAAGAGACTCAATATAGAGGGTAATTATATGAACCGTCTGTAGACACCGGAAGAATTAGCAGCACGTATGGCGAGGATTATATCTATCAGAGATAGGCTTCGGCCTAAAACTTCTTCCACCACTTCCTCCATCGCTATGCCGGAGTTGGTGGTGGATAAGAATTTTGAGCTCAAGACGGGATTAATGGTCTTAATGCAACAAGACCCCTTCCATGGGAACTCCCATGAGAATCCACATTATCACCTGCAGCTATTCTTGTCCAAGTGCGCCACCTTTCAAATACCGGGAGTTTCCGTTGATGCTATTAGATTGCGACTCTTCCCCTTCACCCTCAGAGACAAAGCTCTATATTGGTTGAGAACGCAAGCGGAAGGTATATTCACTACTTGGGATGAGTTGGCTAGTGCTTTTATTGATAAATTCTACCCGCCATCTAAGACAGTGAAGATTAGGAGCGCACTCATGTCCTTTAAGAAAGGACCGCAGGAGACCCTATACGAGGCATGGGAGCACTTTAAGGATCTACAGCATCAGTGCCCCCATCACAGCGTAGAAGCATGGGAGCTAGTTCACAGTTTTTATAATGGACTCCAACTGGGCACTAAGCAAATCATAGATGCAACCGCCAATGGGGCCATTCTTTCCAAAACACCGGATGAAGCTACGGCCCTATTAAAGGAGATGGCCTCTAATAATCAACAATGGAGCGACGAGCGAGGTCAATCTTCTACCTCCTTGAAGCCAACGAGCATATATGAGGCCAAGGCCGTAGCAGAGCTTTCCAATAAGTTCGAATCTCTCCACAAGGTAGTGGAGATATTGGAGAAATATATCACCGAGCCGCATGAAGCTCCCTCCACATCTACGCCGGGGAGCAATATGAGTGATTGGCAAGACCAATCTCAAGCTATGTTCGTATGAGGAGAGCATGGAGAGGGATCCTTGGAACACGTGCAATATGTTGCGGGGAACTCCGGTTATTGGGCCAACCCGGCCGCAAGGAATCATCCGGGATTTTTGTATGCGAATAATGAAGGGGCTCTAAACCCACCACCACCGCAACAACCTCAAGCTAGGCCTCCACCTCCACAACCTCAATACCAACCGAGGGGGCCACAACAACAAAGCTACCCGCCTAGGCAACAAGCAGGACCGTATAGGCCACCCAGTTATAACCAAAGTTGGAGAGCTCCGAACCCACCACAAGCTCAACCACGATCGGATCATGAAGCTAGGGTGGAGGAATTCATGGTTGAGCAAAGAAAAATCAATGCTAGGTTGACAGTGCAACAAGATTCGCTAAATACCGTCGTTGCGCAACTTGGAGAGCAACTTGCGTTGCTAAACAAAAACACTCAACAATTGCCGGCTCAACCGGAGCCTAATCCACGGGGCACTACCGGCCACATAAATGCGGTAGTTGCAGTTACTACTAGGGGCGGGAAGGATACTACTCCCGCCATGGTCCAAACCAAGGAGCCCGTGGAAGATTTTTTGAACGACAAAGAGCCGGCTACTGAAGAGGAGAGCACGAAAGAGCCGCAAGAAGTTGGAAATTCTGAAATGAAGAAGCCGAATGAGGAGCGCACCTACATGCCACCGATGCCCTTTCCACAACGGTTGGCAAGAGCCAAAATAGGGAAGAGGCTCGCCAAGTTCCTTGAATATTTGAGGGGAGTAAGCCTCAACATACATTTCTTGGATTCTATAGTGGATATCCCGTCGTACGCAAAGTTCTTGAAGGACTTAATATCGGGAAAGAAAAGGAAGGAGAAAATAATGCTTGCCGAACAAGTAACTTGGTTCACCCGGAGGGAAAAGGAGCCCGCGAAATTCAAGGATCCCGGAAGCTTTCACATCACATGCACACTTGGAGGAGTCCCATTTCAAAGGCCTTAGTTGACTTGGGAGCGAGTGTGAGCCTAATGCCCCTTAGCTTGTTCCGGAAATTGAATACGGGGACCGACTTGAAGCCAACCGACATGAGAATACAACTAGCGGATGGTCGGGTTACTAGGCCGGTAGGGATTGCGAAGAACATTCCGCTACAAGTTCTGGGAGGGATATGCTTGCCTTGCGACTTCGTCATTATGGACATTAAGGAGGAGGGCGACACTTCACTTATTCTTGGACGCATGTTCCTAGCCACCGTCGGTGTTATAGTCGACGTGCGGGAAGGCACTCTATCCTTGAATGTCGGGAACATCGAGGTTGAGCTCCACATACAAAGCCATGAAGCATATGCCCTACCAAGAGGAGTTGGATTATGTGGACATCCTTGATGAGGTAATGACGAAGCCATTCTGCATTCCATTAGCGCTCTCCATGATGATGGCCTTGAGGAAGGCCAAATTTCTATCATTGAAGAAAAGTTGGAGGACCCTCCGAATAGCTCTACGGCTGATGACAAAGACGACGCTGATGTCGCGAGGATAAGGGAGCTTTGCAAGCTCTCAACGGCCAACAAATCGAGGAAAGCTCCATCGAATAGAAGATCGGTGTCACCGGTGAGGAAGAAGATTGGTTCTAGCTCAAGCTTGGGGGAATTATCCCCCAACTCTACCCATGATGAGGGGACGCCGAGGAAAGCCCACGAGCATCAACAACCAAATCCAAGTGGCCTTCCCGGCAAGTTTGACGGGCGTATCTCGCATGCGCCCAACATCACGCGCTAAATGAAAATCATAAGGGGTTGAGCTCATTACCTTAAACGAGCGCTTGTCGGGAGGCAACCCGACGGTTTTATATCTTTTTAGTTGATTTTTATTTTTATTTTAGATTTTTCTTAGTGTCTAGAGTCTAGTGTCTGTAAAATCGTGACAACGGGCTCTATTTTTATTGACAGGAGATGGAGAATGAGAGATCATTCATATGGAGGAGAGCCAAGGCAAGGAAGAGCACTCCATGAACGCGCTCAGGCCCCAGGAGAAGGAAGGGACTGACGGGAGGAAGAAAAACAGAGAATAGAGCAAAAACAGAGAGCCGTGGCAGAAAACAGGGTTCCACTCGGCCGAGTAACATATATCACTTGGCCGAGCAAAGACTCCATTCGGCCGAGTGGAGCATAGATCAGGGAAGATCCTTCTGACCAACTCTCTGTTATTTTCTGTTTTTTACAGTATAATTTACCGCTCGGGCGAGTGACTTGTCACTCGGCCGAGTGAATCAGATACCCTACACGCTCTAAATATTGTTGAGTGACCATGTCACTCGCCCGAATGGAACTTGTCCATTCGGCCGAGTGAGAAAGACCACTCGACCGAGTCGTAAATGGCGAAGATATTTTTGAAAACCTCCTTCACTCGACCGAGTGAACTCTTCACTCGGCCGAGTCGCGACTTCCCTATATAAGCTGAGCGGGCTGCGTGAATTTCAAAACTCCATTTTCCCCCAAAATCGCCTGAGCCCGCTGCTACCGCTTCTTCCCCCTTCGACCGAATTGACAGCCGTCTTCGCCCGATCCCTCGCCATCGCCGGCCGACGACTTGCCGCCGACCGACGCCGACGCCGGACCGACGCCGACAGTCGCCGACGCCGCCTCCCAGCCGCCGGCCACCCTCCAATACTCCCCAAATTCGTATTTCTCCTCCATTCTCCCATTTCATACGCCCATTGCGTCCCAAACTCAAATCAATTCCTATATTTATCTATTGAACCCCATCTGCCCCCATATTTGTTGATGTACACCGCTGATTTTATTGTTTGCTTTTCAGGATAGCTTGGGAGAGCTTGGGGGAGCTTCTGGATGCATTCGGAGTTTCGCGGAGGAGGCGTCTCTTCGCACACTTCAGATTTTGCTCTCGCGTCGTGCTCAAGTATACTCGTTCCATCATCTAGCACTTTGCATTTTTATTTGGGTAGTGGGCACGTCTCGTGGCACATATGCCGCCTCGTCTTAGGCCACGCACCTGGGAGCCTGCTTCCAAGCAGAAGAAGTCAGGTGATCCTGGCTCTTCTTCCGATAGGGCAGACTCCCCTCCACCTAGCCCACCACCACCTACACAGCCACCTCCGCCCGATCCCATTCTGCCACCGACACAGCCTGCCCCTGTGTTCGATGCGATGGGGATTACGTTCAGAGACGACGCCCAGCGCGCCATATTTAAGCGTATCTCCCATCGCTCAATTGTACCCACTAGGTTCGTGCACCTCGCTGACTTAGAGCGCCTAGGGGTTCTAGAGGGGCTACTCCAGTTGTACGACAACGTGTGGTGGCATGATTTCTTTTCGGTGTCGGTGGACAATTATATCCGCCCGACACTAGAGGTCCTTATCTCTATCGAGCGGATCCCTGGAGGATGCTCATTTTGACTGATGGATCAGGAGTGCCAGGTCACTCTTGACATGCTCTGAGCATTCTTCCCGTGGCCCGCTGTCCCTGACCCAGACCGTGCTTATAGTCCCATGCACATCCCACCCCCATCGTTCGACACCCACGCCTTTTGGACTCGGATTTCAGGATCACCTCTTGCCTTTGACCCTAGTCGGGCCAAGGCCTCTGCCGTCCTCCACCCGTGCCTCTGCATTGCACAGTGCCTTATGGCGACCACTTTTCTTGCGAGGTACGAGCCCGGGACGTTGTCGACGCCAGATCTCTACATGCTCTATGCGATGACACGTTCCAGGGTTTTGATGGAGACGACGTTTTGCTCCCTGCCGTAGAGATCGATATCGCCAGTTGGTACATCGACCGCATCATTATTTCTATCAGCGCTCATACTGTAATGCCCTACCAGCTACTGCACAAGTACTAGAGGGGGGGTGAATAGTACTTTAAAATAATAAGGAGTATAATTCCAAATTAAATTGCAATCAACTACCAAATCAATTTGCGGAAGCTTAAATTGAATGACGACAACGAAATTAACAATGCAAACAAACGATGTTAATGGGTTCGGATCCACCCAAGTCTCCCCGACTTGTTCCTGGTGATCCTACGTCCCAACCACCCGGATCCCCTCCGGATACTTGAGTTAGAAACCCTAACTCAAGATTTCCACTATGAATATCTTGTGAAAAATCTTCATAAGATCAAATCATACATGCAATGGCAAAGTGAATCCCACAACCCGGGATCACAACCTTCTCTCACAACCGAGAGAAACACAAAGCAATATTAAAGAGTTTAATATGAAATAAACAAGCTTACCACAAAATCCTATACCTTGAGTTTTTCTTACCCAATAGGTGGAATGAAGGATTTGAGGAAGATGAAGTTACCAAACCCTAGCACCAAGGAAATGAGCAGCAATGGGTGCCTAGGGATGATTTGGAAACTTGAATCAAGCAAAAGCTTGAAGAGCTCACCAAGAACAAGCTTCTCTCTAGATCTAGAAATGAGAGAGAATGGGTTTCTTGTGAGGAAGAGAGCTTTAGATTTGAGGGAGAATAGCTATCTCTTTTGATCTCAATGAATCTCTGAATGGAAGCTCTACTCTAGATAGAAATGACCTAGGTTCGTATTTATAGGAACCCAAAAACACAAGTCAGGTCATTCTCCAACGGAAAGAAATCTGGGAGAATTAGTCGATCAAAGAACACACACTGACCGACTAGTTCATCAACTAGTCGGTCATCCAAACAACGTGGACCGACTAAGAGTAGATCTGAGAAGAAAGAGAATTTCAGACCTAGAAATCTAGTCGGTCCAAGAACACTGTCTGACCGACTAGTTTCACAACTAGTCGGTCATCCAATGAACGTAGACCGACTAAGAGGCAAAACAACTTAGTCTGAAGGCAAGTTGACTTAGTCGGTCCAAGAACAAAAGTTGACCGACTAGATTGTCAACTAGTCGGTCATCAAACGTTCTTAGACCGACTAACGGTAAACAGTAGCTTAGGAGAATTTTAGAGTGAACAGTAAGTCTTAACTAGTCGGTCAAAGAAGCATCACTGACCGACTAGTTCACAAACTAGTCGGTCGGTGAGTCAACGTAGACCGACTAACTGTAAACAGTAAAGTCCAAGAAATTAAGGAATCAAACTAGTCGGTCCAAGAACAGTTGCCGACCGACTAGATCACCATCTAGTCGGTCAGTACTTGTTCTTGTACCAACTAACATGCACAACAAAGTCCGAATCGAAGCGCGACGCTTCGAGGAAGTTAGAATGAACTTGTGCAAGGATCCTAGAGCTACGAAATGAGCGTAATGAAGATAGAAACGTAAGATATACTCAAGGCTTAACATTCTATATATCGAAGCTAAAAGACTATAAATAAAACCTTAATAAACGGTCTTCGATAGCTTCGATTGAATCTTCATAACTTCCAAAGCGTTGCAGGAGCTTCAACGAAGCTTTAGGCTTGAATAGGAGCTTTTGGAAGTGTTGAGATGTCGCTTTGAATATTCTCGTGAAATTGGCGACGATCTCCAATACTGCGCTCACAAATTGTTAGTTCATGAATTATTTATGTTTGCTCATCATCCAAAACCAAATCCGGGGAGTCCAATATTCAACATTCTCCCCCTTTTTGGTGATGACAAACCATTCATAAATAATAATCAAAGATAATAATTCAAATGTAAAATACTTACTCCCCCTGCATTGATGACACGTTAATTCCAAAATGAATATAAATGAATTGCATCAAGCAGACGAGTAAGATAAATAAAGAGAATCGGTTTTCGAAATATCGGATTTTGAAAATCCTTATATGTATCTTAACTCCCCTTGAATCTAACATATCAAACTAGATTCTTGTATATTGAGTTAAATTTTCATTTGATCTATTTATTATCATTATCTCTCCCCCTTTGGCATTATCCCAAAAATGGGGGGCATACAACGACAACAATTAGGAAATGTAAAATCCAACATCGGGAGTCGTAGACAATGACGATGGAACTAATTTTGACACCAAGGAAAAAAAATGTGGAAATCAAATCAAGGTGTGCCAAAATGTCCATTATCAAAAAAAATCAAAATCATCAAAAACACCAAATAATTATTCATTTCTTGAATAAAGAAACATACTCTTCAATATTCAATATTCTTGGTTAATTTTGTGCATGGAAAACAATTCTATAAAATTACAGAATTTAAATCCATTTAACCAAGTTTTTATGCGTCGAGCGACGAAATCACATTTCAAATATATTCAACTAATATTAAAATTTGCACGACGAATAAAAGACAAAGTGAACGATGATGAACATATATATATATAGAGACAACATGAGTACATCCAAAAAGATATCACATCGAATATATGAGGTACATCATATGAAGTGAGACACATCATCTATATAAACAACAAAAAGTACATCATCATCATCAACATCGTCATATCATAAAATCCAACACCGACAACCAGAAAGCACAAAAAAAATACATCAAAGCATCTCTCAACCCCATCCTAACCCAAAACACTCTCACTAAAATATATCATCCAGAATGCAGTGGAGAGTCCTCGGAACAGACGATCACGAGGAGGAGGTTGGATCTGCAGCGTCCGTGGGTCCAGTCGACGGAGTGGACTCAGGCTCTGCAGGGAGAAGAGGTGTCTCAACAGATGGAATCGTCGGGGCAGGAGTGGAGATCTCAGCAACATGCTCAACAGCAGCATGAGTCTCGACAGAAGCAGCAGCAGCAGATACATGAGCAGGCTCGGAAACTGGGTCAGCAGCAGGCTCAGAAGGCTGAAGAGCTGCAGCAGATGGCTCTGGAACACCGGAAGAGGTGGCAACTCCAGGAGCAGAAGTGGAAGTACCAGCAGCAGCAGCAGCAGTGGCCTCATCGCCACGGGCAAGAGAAGTGACAAGCTCGTCAAGCTCCTCATCGTCCATCTCCTCGGCCTCAGACACAGACGGAGGAAGATCAATCCCCATCATACGTGCCATACGGCAGACTACCTCCTCAGTACGAGCCAAACGGGAGTCGTGCTGACGAAGTAGGCGTACGACATCGTCCAATGTAGCAGGACGAGAGGGGGCCGCAGCAGCTGACGGAGTAGACTGAGAAGCAGATGCTGTAGACCTCTGCACGTGACGAAGAGCCGCTAGAGATTTCTTCACGGCCGTCGCGTTCAGAGGCGTACCCAAAGGACGCTCATCGTCAGGAGGGAGGGGGACTCGGAAATGACGGAATACGAGAGTCAACAGGCAAGGGCATGGAATGTGCGCAGACTTATTGGTCTTGCGTATACACTCGAAAGAATCCATCTTATCGAGTATCACGCGAGCCCAATTTATCTCGCACCCCAAGAAAAGAGCGTATATGAGTTTCAAGAACGGCTGTGATGGGAGTGAAGAGGATCCATACTTAGGGAGGAGACACGACTTCAAAATCAGGTTAAGAACCCACGCATTCGGCTTAAAAGATTTCGATGGAACACCAATGAATGCGGAGGGGATAACCTGGAAAATCTCAGAAAGAATAGACTGATCCAAGGAAGAAATGACGTCTACGGAAATGTCCGAGGGGAGGAGACCACACGACGCACAACCAAGGATCTCCCCCAAGATTTCTGCCGTGAGAACTATAGGAGTTCCGAAGACAGTCGTCTCAATGGAGTGGCTGGCATCGTACTGGCCTCGAACACGATTGGCATAGAACAATTTCACGAGGCGAGGGTACGGTTTGGGATTGGCCTTGGGGTCGTAGCGGAGATAGTCTAGAAGGCCACTATAAGAGAGAAGATCAGCAAGGCCGAGAAAATCAGAGAACTGAACGTAATGCTCCAACAACAGTGGACAGTGTTCTATACGGTTGTACGCGACGAGACACTGAGGGTCATCGCGGCACAACGATATGTCTACACCGCTAACTGGCATAGGAGCTTTACCCTTGGCCTTACGGGTCTTCGGAGGTGGGGTAGGTTCCCTAGTAGGCTCATCCTCAGGAATAAAATCAGTGTCGGAATCGGGAGGAGTAGCCGGAGAGTGAAGAATAGGCTTTTTGGTCTTGGATTTGCGGGGTTTAACTATGGCAGTCCTAGGCTTCTTAAGAGGAGGCGACGAAGGAGAGGCTTGGGTAGACTTGGCACGACGCTTAGGCTTCGGGGGATTCCTAGGGTCCGAAGGTTGTTCTACGGTCATAGGAGAGGCCCCGGAAGAGGCGATCGGAATGCGAGTCTTAGCCATAGTACTACGAGCACAATCAATCGAAGAAAATCACAAGCAACCTAGAGATTACAAGCTAACAACCCTAGAGATCAAGAAATTCGAAAATAAACCAAACCCTAGAATACCTAGGAGGAGAAATCGAACCCTAGGGCAAGAAATCGACCTAGGAGAGGGAGGGACATACCTAGGAGGCTGAGTCGACGGCGGCGGACGGCGGCGATGGCCGGAGAAATGGCCGGAGACGAAGAGAATGCGAAGGGGCTCGATGGGGGTTTGGGGTTTTCGGGCTGGAGCAAAAGAGAAGACCGACTAATAGAGAGATTAGTCGGATGAAGGATGAGTATAAGTCGGTCGGGATACGAAAAGACTCAACTGCCCTAACACACTTAGTCGGTCACAGTTCAAGCACTGACCGACTAGATTACGATCTAGTCGGTCGGTCAATAAGCTTGAACCGACTAAGTCGAAACAGAGGCACAGAGTGATTTTTAGGGCAAGATTTAGTCGGTCGCAGTATACTTACTGACCGACTAGTTTTCAATCTAGTCGGTCGGAAGGTGTACTATAACCGACTAACAAAAGAAAATGATAGGAGATGGATATTTGCTTGATCTAGTCGGTCTGAGTTCATTTGCTGACCGACTAGATGAGCATCTAGTCGGTTGACAAGAGAACTGAAACCGACTAGAAGAGTCCAAAAGTAGAAATTTGATTTCTCTTCACAAACCACTTGGATGAAACATCCTAACTCACTCATTAGTCATCTAAATTACCCCATAAAACGTCGAAATCTTAAATACGACATTGAAATATGAATTCGATCATAAATTCAAATAAATCACATAAAATTCCCAAAAATTCAATTAATCTAGCATGAATGAAATATCGCGAAATATATTAACATGCAAGATGATTGAATTTAAATATGAATCCTATATCTCGGATTCACCCATAATCCCCAATTCTCGACGCAACCGCACAAAGGAGTCCTCCTTTAGGGGTTTCGTGAAAATATCGGCGATTTGCTTTTGGGTTTCAACGTACACTAAAATGATGTCCTTTTTAGCAACATGATCATCTAAGAAATGGTGTCGGACATCTATGTGTTTCGATCGGGAATGGTGCACCGGATTCTTTGAAAGACAAATAGCACTTTGGTTATCCACCATGATAGGGCTAGTATCACAATGAATACCAAAATCTTTCAATGTGTGTCTCATCCAAAGAACCTGGGCACAAGTGGCACCGGCGGCAATATATTCCGCCTCGGTGGTTGAAAGTGATACCGAATTTTGCTTCTTGGAAAACCAAGAGACAAGAGAATTTCCTAGCAAATGGCAAGTGCCACTAGTACTTTTCCTGTCGGATTTGCATCCCGCATAATCAGCGTCACTATATGAGACTAACTCATATGTGCTAGATCTCGGATAAAGTAATCCAAAATCTAATGTGTAACTTAGATAGCGAAAAATACGCTTTACCGCTACTAAGTGAGACTCCTTAGGTTGAGACTGATAACGAGCACATATACATACGGCAAACATAATATCGGGCCTACTTGCGGTAAGATAAAGCAAACTACCTATCATACCTCGATATAGACGAATGTCTACATCCTTACCGCCCGTATCCTTGTCAAGATGCGTAGTCGTGCTCATTGGAGTCTTTTTCCCGGAGGCATTCTCCATTCCAAATCGCTTTAGCAACTCCACCGTGTACTTCGTTTGGTGGATGAAGATTGCATCGTTCATTTGGCGAATTTGGAGACCTAAGAAATATTTGAGTTCGCCCATGTGGCTCATCTCAAATTGTTCCTTCATCACATTAGAAAACTCTTCGCAAAGAGCGAAGTTAGTAGCACCGAAAATGATATCATCAACATAAATTTGAACTAATAAAATATCAGTATTCGCATGCTTAATAAAAAGTGTTGAATCGGCTTCGCCCATTTTAAAATTCAAATCCAAAAGAAAATTCTTTAGGCGATCATACCAAGCTCGAGGAGCTTGTCTCAAACCATAAAGAGCTTTCTTTAGTTTAAAAACGTGATTTGGAAATTTTTCATTTATGAAGCCCGGAGGTTGAGAAACGTAAACTTCCTCAACGACATCTCCGTTTAAAAATGCACTTTTAACATCCATTTGAAATAATTTAAAATTCTTATGGCATGCAAAAGACAAAAGTAATCTAATTGATTCTAATCTAGCTACCGGAGCGAAAGATTCTTCGAAATCGATACCTTCCTCTTGACGATAGCCTTGAGCTACTAACCGAGCTTTGTTCCGGACGACGACTTGGTTTTCGTCGGTTTTGTTCTTGAAGATCCACTTTGTCCCTATGACGGTGTGGTTCTTCGATGGCAATGGAACAAGCTCCCAAACTTCATTCCTCTCGAATTGAATGAGCTCCTCCTCCATGGCTAAGATCCAAGCGCTATCTTCGCATGCTTCATTAATATTCTTTGGCTCTATCGATGAGGCAAAGGCACAATTTGCGAAGTGGTGAACTTGCGATCTCGTCTTGACACTATCATAGATATTGCCAATGACTTGCTCATGGGGATGGTCACGAACCGAATGAAGCCGTTTGGGAATACCTTGATCACTTGGAACATTCTCAACAACTTCATTAGTTGGGTTAGTCTCAATAGAATCAATAGAATCATTAGACTTAGAATTATCAAACGAATCACATAAAACATCCATAGAATCATTATCATTTGAAATTCTAGTTGGAACAAATCCTTCATTAAATGAGACATGAAGCGATTCCTCGATCATTGAGGTTCGTTTGTTGAATATCCGGTAGGCTTTGCTACGCGTAGAATATCCAACAAAAATCCCCTCATCGGATCTCGGATCGAATTTGTCCAAACTACCATATGTGTTCTTAATAAAACATTTCGAACCAAAAACACGAAAATGTTTAACTTGAGGCAACCTACCAAACAACAATTCATAACAAGTTTGTTTAGTGCCGGGCCTCAAAAGTATTCTATTAAACACATAGCAAGCGGTGTGTACCGCTTCCGCCCAAAATTGATGGCCAAGTTGGCTATCATCAAGCATAGTGCGAGCACACTCCACTAGCGTCCTATTCTTTCTCTCAACTACACCATTTTGAGGAGGTGCACGAGGGAAAGAGAAAGTGTGAGTAATACCAACTTCATCACAAAATGTCTCAAAAGACTCATTCTCAAATTCACCTCCATGATCACTACGAATAGTGACAATGGTGGTTCCTAAGAGATTTTGTACTTTCTTAACAAAAATTGTGAAGTTTTCAAAAGCTTCATTTTTATTACACAATGAAAATACCCAAGTAAATCTTGAATAGTCATCTACGATGACAAGTCCATACCTTGCATTTCCTAAGGAAGCTACTCTAGTTGGCCCAAATAAATCTAGATGTAATAGCTCTAGTGGCCGTTTAGTAGAGATGCTTTTCTTAGGTTTAAATGAAGATTTAGGAAGCTTGCCGCGTTGACAACAATCACAAAAACTTTTCTTTTCAAAAACAAGCTTCGGAAAACCTTTAATGGAATTCAATTTTGAAAGCTTATATAGTGTTCCAAAGTTCACATGTCCAAAGCGTCGATGCCATAAGTGGTGTTCACTTGTGTTGGCAACAAGACATTGTTCATATGACTTAGGAAGATCCAAAATATAGATGTCTTTACGACGAGTTCCGGAAAATAATAATTTATCATTATCCTTTCTTAAAATATGACACAATCCTTTCGCAAAGCTAACTTTGTCACCTTTGTCACAAAGTTGGCTTATTGAAATAAGATTATGATTTAAACCACTAACAAGATAAACATCACTAATTAATGGTTTAGAAGGGTTACCGACTTTACCAACACCTATGATGGTTCCGCTCTCGTTGCCTCCAAATACGACGCGGTTTCCATTCGCAATGGGAACCACTCCGGAGAGCAATCGAGCGTCACCCGTCATGTGTTTGGAGCACCCGCTATCGAGTATCCAATTCCCTTTGGAGCTAAATTTAAATTTGATGCTCCTTTTCTTTTTCTTTTCCTTGAGTACCTAAAGATAGACACTTTCATATCATGGTACCCAAGGTCATTGGGTCCAAGGGATTAGACCTTTGGAAGCCAAGTCCAAGTGGACTTAGACTTCCCCACATAATTCTTACTATGCACAACATCCGAAAAATAAGCATTCATGTACATTTGTTTTTCGTCCATGCTTGTGTCCTTTGGGCTCCAAATAGTGAATATTTTGGGAGCCATCATCCTATTGGGTGCATGCATGCGACGTTGATTTCTACGTGATGCATGTTGTGGATAGGCATACGGGACATGATGGAATGGTGCATGACGAGAATTATTCATATGATGCGGTGGGTGAACATATGCATGTGTGGGAACACGTGCGTGAGGGTGTCTCACATGGTGTGCACGTGCCCGAGAATGTGTTGCATAAAAATCATCATATGTGTGAGATGGTGGAGTAGGACGTGTGTTCCTACGTGGCATGGTATTTGTGTACATATAAGCATGGCCCTTCTTTGGAGGTCCACCCATAGTGGGTTTCTTTCCGAAAGAGGGTGTGGACGAGGTGGAAGCACCATTGGTAGATGAACTACCAATAGAGTGTTTGCTACCACTCGTAGAGTCACCGGAAGTTGGCCTAACAAAGGTAGTGGCCGCTTTGGATGGACATCCCATCGTATACCCCAAACCAATGTGGTGATTGGCCGGAAGTAAGTCACTTAGGATTTTATCCAAATGGTCCTTACCTTTATTGAATCTATTGATTCGGCCTAATGTGTTCTCATAATTCTCTTTGAGAGAACGCATTGAAGTATCTAAAGTGGATACTTGCGATGTGAGCACATAAACACGAGATTTAAGATTCTCGTTCTCAATACTCAAAGTTGAGTTTTGAGAAGTTAAATCCGCTATCTTATGTTCTTCCGCATCCTCAATGCTAACATGTTCGAGTTTAGATTTGAGATTCGCAATCTCATTTCTTAACTCTTCAACAACGGTGTCGTTGTTGGTGATGATATTCTTAGGCGATGTTTGAATGCTAGCTAGGTCATCTTTTACCTTAGTATATCTATTTACTAACTTAGTGTATTTTGACCAAAGTTGAGAGTTAGCATTTCTAAGATCATCCATCGTTACCTCATCGCTTTCGTCATTACTATCATCGGAAGAGGAGGATCCTTGATCGTTCTCCTCTCTTGCCATGAAGCACATATGTGCTTGCTCCACTTTCTCATCATCCGACTCTCCGCTTGAGGAATCCTCGGAGTCGGTGAATGTTGCTCCGACAAGTCCTTTCTTGTACCCCTTTTTGTATTTCTTGGACTTATCGAATTTTGGCGCCTTCCACTTCTCCTTTTGTTTGTTGAGAGGACACTCCGCTTTCATGTGTCCTGGCTTATTGCACTTGAAACACAAAGGAGAGGAAGAGGCGTTAGAAGAACCAAATTTACCTTTGGTCTTGAAGTTACCTTTCCGGAAGAAACGGTTGAACTTCTTGGCCATGAGTGCCATGGACTCCAAGTCCAACTCGTTTTCCGAGTCTTCATCATCGGAAGATGTGGATGAAGCCGCCTTGAATGCAATCGCCTTTTTCTTAGGCGCATCTAGGTTCAAATATGACTTCATCTTTTCTTGTAGCTTCACCTTGCTATCTTTGCGTACCTCGTATGACATCAAAGTACCCATTAGTTGAACTACGGTATATTTGTTCATGTCATTACCTTCCTCGATGGCGAAGGTACGTTTTTCCCAAGAAGAGGGAAGTCCTTCAATAAGCTTTAAGCACTTCTCCTTTTGAGTGTAGATCTTGCCGAGGGCCTCTAACTCGTTTATTATGTCAACGAAGCGAGCGTAATATTCTTTCATCTTCTCGCCCTGTTGCATATGAAACATTTCGTAATCTTTGGTTACGACAACGAGTTTAGAGCCTCTTACCCGACTCGTCCCTTCATGTAGTATGAGGAGAGAGTTCCAAATTTGATATGCACTCTTACATGTGCATATCTTATTGAAGTCCTCGGGCTCCAATGCGCATTGCAAGGCGTTCATTGCCTTGGCATTGCTTACCTCCGCGGCGACCTCCGCGGTAGTCCATTTCTCAAAATCTTCTTCTTCGGGCTCGATGTACTCCTTCATTGTAATCCTCCATAAAGATGCACTTCGGAGGAAGGTTTCCATCCGACATTTCCAGTACCCGTAGTTGGTACCGTTGAAGAATGGAGGCCTTGTAGAGGGATGTCCTTCCATCACCGATGACGCTCCTTCACGGTTCCTGAAGGTGTCGTAGTTGGAAGGTGGAGGCACGGTCTTGTTGTCGTTGGCAGACATAGCTGAGTATCTGGTTTTGATACCAAATGTAATGCCCTACCAGCTACTGCACAAGTACTAGAGGGGGGGTGAATAGTACTTTAAAATAATAAGGAGTATAATTCCAAATTAAATTGCAATCAACTACCAAATCAATTTGCGGAAGCTTAAATTGAATGACGACAACGAAATTAACAATGCAAACAAACGATGTTAATGGGTTCGGATCCACCCAAGTCTCCCCGACTTGTTCCCGGTGATCCTACGTCCCAACCACCCGGATCCCCTCCGGATACTTGAGTTAGAAACCCTAACTCAAGATTTCCACTATGAATATCTTGTGAAAAACCTTCACAAGATCAAATCATACATGCAATGGCAAAGTGAATCCCACAACCCGGGATCACAACCTTCTCTCACAACCGAGAGAAACACAAAGCAATATTAAAGAGTTTAATATGAAATAAACAAGCTTACCACAAAATCCTATACCTTGAGTTTTTCTTACCCAATAGGTGGAATGAAGGATTTGAGGAAGATGAAGTTACCAAACCCTAGCACCAAGGAAATGAGCAGCAATGGGTGCCTAGGGATGATTTGGAAACTTGAATCAAGCAAAAGCTTGAAGAGCTCACCAAGAACAAGCTTCTCTCTAGATCTAGAAATGAGAGAGAATGGGTTTCTTGTGAGGAAGAGAGCTTTAGATTTGAGGGAGAATAGCTATCTCTTTTGATCTCAATGAATCTCTGAATGGAAGCTCTACTCTAGATAGAAATGACCTAGGTTCGTATTTATAGGAACCCAAAAACACAAGTCAGGTCATTCTCCAACGGAAAGAAATCTGGGAGAATTAGTCGATCAAAGAACACACACTGACCGACTAGTTCATCAACTAGTCGGTCATCCAAACAACGTGGACCGACTAAGAGTAGATCTGAGAAGAAAGAGAATTTCAGACCTAGAAATCTAGTCGGTCCAAGAACACTGTCTGACCGACTAGTTTCACAACTAGTCGGTCATCCAATGAACGTAGACCGACTAAGAGGCAAAACAACTTAGTCTGAAGGCAAGTTGACTTAGTCGGTCCAAGAACAAAAGTTGACCGACTAGATTGTCAACTAGTCGGTCATCAAACGTTCTTAGACCGACTAACGGTAAACAGTAGCTTAGGAGAATTTTAGAGTGAACAGTAAGTCTTAACTAGTCGGTCAAAGAAGCATCACTGACCGACTAGTTCACAAACTAGTCGGTCGGTGAGTCAACGTAGACCGACTAACTGTAAACAGTAAAGTCCAAGAAATTAAGGAATCAAACTAGTCGGTCCAAGAACAGTTGCCGACCGACTAGATCACCATCTAGTCGGTCAGTACTTGTTCTTGTACCAACTAACATGCACAACAAAGTCCAAATCGAAGCGCGACGCTTCGAGGAAGTTAGAATGAACTTGTGCAAGGATCCTAGAGCTACGAAATGAGCGTAATGAAGATAGAAACGTAAGATATACTCAAGGCTTAACATTCTATATATCGAAGCTAAAAGACTATAAATAAAACCTTAATAAACGGTCTTCGATAGCTGCGATTGAATCTTCATAACTTCCAAAGCGTTGCAGGAGCTTCAACGAAGCTTTAGGCTTGAATAGGAGCTTTTGGAAGTGTTGAGATGTCGCTTTGAATATTCTCGTGAAATTGGCGACGATCTCCAATACTGCGCTCACAAATTGTTAGTTCATGAATTATTTATGTTTGCTCATCATCCAAAACCAAATCCGGGGAGTCCAATATTCAACACATACGCCTATTTGTTACGGCGGTCTAATTACCCTCTTGGCCCTATTATGCGGAGTTGACCTCCCAGCTGGCCAGCTGAGACCACCGGGCCCCACCTCACTTTCGATAGATGTTATGGCCCGGATGAGGATGCTTCGTCCTTATGGTCAGCGCCACTGGGTGTGGCTGCACGGTCCCCACAGCACTGATTACATGATTCTCCCGAACCCTGCTTGGAGGCATATCGGACCCGCGAGCGGGGAGTGGATTCCACCTATGGATCTTCTCATCCCTGCCGCGTATGTGCTTGAGCCTGAGGGTGCTTCGCAGGAGCCCCTCATTCCACCACTTGACCCTGTGATCCCTCAGCCTGCGCCTGCTTTGTCTGCACCTCCCGACACCTCTGTCCACACTTCTACTAGTGTCGGGAGCACTTTAGCTGAGTCCACCCACCACACCACCACCACTATGCCGATGTCAATAGATCCCATTTCTGCTGCCAGCCCCGAGCATCCCCCACGATAGTTGAGTGCGGCGAGCCTTCTTTTGCTTCCGCGGTAGAGACCATGTCCTCATTTTTGTTCTCGACCCCTGGGGAGTGCTCAGCCCAAAAATGTGCTTCTCTCAAGCGAAAGAGTCCATACAAGTAATATAATCTGGGAGTCCAGATGTCGAATCCTCGGGAGAAAATCTGTTGCAACCACAAAGCTTAAATCAAATAGAAATCGAACGAAAAGAAACTAACCACTTATGTTGACGATGGTTTGAAAGTGTTTGATTGTGATTTTTGGTACGTGAACAATACGAACAAAGAAACTTCGTGTATGAAAATATTTATGAGAAATATGCACATGGTATGGGTTCATTAGGATCCATGATTCGTATTAATTTGGTTGATTAAATATAACTCAATAAATTCTCCTTTTGGGAGCAATTCACCGGAAAATACCCTTGTGGGGATTAAAGCACAATATTGAATAAAATCGTTGCTAAAGTTATAATCTTTTAAAAATACGATATAAAACTCCCTTTTGGAGAGATCAAAACCCACCCTTGTGGGGCGATCATCAACTCAATCACATTCTTTTGGAAGATGAAAAAGATGATTTTAAAATAAATATTACAACTTTATCAACGTTAACAATTTAGCACAACGATTCAACCAAATAAATACGCATCATATCCCCTAACTACACCATACCATGCACAATGAAAATTTAGCTACTCATACTGAAAATAAACACCAATTTCATCATACAAAGCATGGTTCCAAACAATACAAGTAAATAGAGTTCAAAATACGCAATAGAGTTCAAGAATATCACCAAATACGCTAACTATTTGCCTAAGAACACCCTTCTTCTTCCTCCTAAAAGCCTCTGAAAATTCCCTCAGGTTGATCTCTGTAATGTCAGGGATTTGCTGCAAAAATCGGCTCCAAAATCGCCCAAATACGCCAAGAATACGCTCAAAAACCCTAGAAATACCTTATATACGCACATTGCGGGTTTAATATGCCATCGGGTTCAAAACCCGCTTCATTTCCGCCCAAAACCTGATCCATCCTCCGCTTCAAACCCCAGCCGTCCATCTAATGCGGGATCACATGAGAAACAGACACGTGGCTTACGGATCCATGCCCGCTGGATTCTCAATCCGAACCCAACTCGGGGTAGTTTATGACCGTTCAATCGAGAGATCGAACGGATTTGATTTCGCCACGTATTCCCGCAGATGGGGTCTTCACCCGCTGCATCTATCTGCTTCGTATAGGATATTGTCCGTTGGATTTTAGATCGGACGGCTCAACATTAGCCACGTCGCCCAAGTAGCGCCCGCTTCCAATTTTAGCTCGGGACAATCTCGACTGTTGGATCTTCGATCTGCGGCCCTCGATTCGACACGTGGCTCTATGATACCCGCATCTCTTCTCACCATCGGGATGAAGCATGCCCGTTCGATGAGGAAACGACGCTCCAGATCTTCCCACGTCGCCCGACGGATTCGACCGCTCTGTTCGCTGCGTCAGCCGTTCGATTATAATCGAACGCTCCATGTGTCGCCACGTCGCCCCTCTCGCTGGGCCATCAGATTAGGCGGGAAATCGCTGGGATGACGACACGTGTCTCGCGCTGAGCGGCGAAAGAATATACGAAAACGTATTTCCATCTGTATTTGGCCGTATTTCTTCCTTTTATTTGGTATTCTGCATTCAAAAATTCACAGTAATTAGCACAGATCTCAGAAAAATACAAATAAATAGTCGTTGGAATCGTGAGATCGAGATCAAGCCATGAAAAATATAAAATGTGCAGAAATACTCAGTTAATTGCTGTTTTGTGCTCAAATAAGGTGATTTCTCTAATAAATGATGATGTACAAAATACGAACGTATTAGAGAACAATTAAGCATCATATAAGCACAAAATAGGGCTAAATGGAGGGTTAAATATGCAATATTCAACCCGAATCACACCCCCCAACTAGCGATTTACTAGTCTCTAGCAAATAGAGCGATGAATGCGGATGATTAATAAAACAATAAATTTTATCAATCGCTTATGACATGGCCCAATAATACAATTTCCAACATGATTTAGACCATCAATATACACAATTCATGAATAAGATCAATCACAAGATATTTTCTCTAATTTAATTTGATAAATAACATGCAAGCATCGTTTTGCGTAAGCGAAAGTATAACACGTCGTTATATTCTAGTTTTCTTGTTTCCAAGGAAGTGGCCTATCAAAACAATCATTCAAATCATGGGTATTGACGTTGCTTAGTATATTCACCATTCTTTTTCTTTTCCTTTTTCTTTTATTAGTTCCGCGTAACGCGCATAAAGCAACATTTGCGGAAAAATGTATAACTTGGATCGCTCCATCAAATGAGTGAGTTTCCAGTCAATGGCTCCCAAATCAGATGATAATAGGGCATTAGGCCAAAAGGACCCCTCGGACTGTACTACTCGAGCCAACCAAGTTATTTATTTAGTGACACACTTATTCGTTTCATTTTTCTTTTGTTTCTTCATTTTTTCTCCTTTTTTATTTTTTTTCGTAAGCTACTCAACACCCATTCTTCGAATATAAACATTAATAACAATGGCCAAATTCCTCTTCAACTTGAAGACTTTTCTAATAAATCGTGTATACTTAAGCTTTTTCATCACTTTAGCATGCATGAAATAAATTCAAACTATTTCGAGATATTAATCATGGAAATTGAAAGTTTTCATGAATAGCATATTAATGGTAATTCCATGAAGGAAAAATAATTAACTCAAGCCACAAACAATTTTTAGAACTCAATCAATGCATAATCATCCGTATTTGTGGAATGTGAAGGAGTTTTAAATGATGATATTTGGTGATTTATTCTTCTCTTAGCAAAAAAATCCTAAGGTCTCATACACACCCCCAACTAAAGATGCACATTGTCCTCAATGTCGAAAGGCGTATGAGTTTATTCAAAGCAACCAACCTAGAAAGCATATAAAATTTACACTAATGGAAAGAACACACCGTGGTCAAATGGCGGATCCTGAATCTTTAATTATGGAGGGAGTTGTTCAATTTGCTCCTCGCGCTCCTCAGCGAGTAATTTTCCTCCAATGACTAAATTGGATCCCAGTAACGTAACTCCCAGCATCTCTATAAGATGTTCACCTGTATTCTGCAAGAGATGAGTCACGTCAATCCATTTTAGTTTAAGATTCTTCTCAATAAAAATATTCCAAACGTAGTCATCAAAATTGGTGAAATAAATTAAAGCATATTGATGACTACTCCCTGAAAGATATGCACCACTCTCGGTATGATGCTCGATCATTGGGGAGAGGGGTAAATGATTTTTGGGAAAAAACTGGAGGAGGGAATGGTTCTGGCTCCATGGCGATAATCTCTAAACCCTTGTCCCTAGCTGTGTCCTCCTCTTGTTCATCCAAAATTGTTAGCTCGTCCTCTCTTTTGCACACACTTCCTGCCATGTCGATATTTTGATTTGTACCGTCATCATGACATGGCTCGCTCGATGTACCTGCAATAGAAGATGAACTCATATCAAATTCTTGAAGTTGAATTTCAAAAGAATTATTTTCTTCTAAGCAAGTAGCAATCAAATTAAGATTTTCGATGGATTGCTGAATTTGCCGACTCCGAGCAAGGAAATTCTCTTGGAATTGATGGGATGTAGCCTCCTGTGTCTGAATAAGCAAATAAACTTCCTCTTTCAAAGAATGCAAAGGTACGTCTACGCTTTGCTCCCCCTGATCAAGGCATGAAGGCTTCATTGAATCGCACTTTGAAGTCTCTTTTATGGTTTCTTCATTCTCTTGTAGAGACTCCATGTATTTCCACGCCTCTGTCGGCGTCATGACTCCCAAGAATACCTGCAGCTGTGGTCGTAGTCCATCTAGGAAGGACCCCATAAGCTCGTTCTTTGTGTACCCATGCTGCGGATAGCTCGATATTATGTCTGTGAACCTCCTCCAGGCCTGAAAGAAGGTTTCACAATCAGTCTGATTAAAATTAACGATCTTGAGCTTCTCCATCCTATGTTTGTGTGCATTAGCATACTCTGCATATACCAAATGTTTGTGTAATAGAAATTCATATACTCCATTTTTTTTAAAAATAAAAATAAAAAAACAAAAGTTTATGTACAGTAAAGTGGAAAGATCTCACCGAAGGTCCCCTGAATGAAATAAACTGTGGTAACAAACCATTCTCCCCGGCAACGGCGCCAAAAACTTGCTCAGCCCAAAAATGTGCTTCTCTCAAGCGAAAGAGTCTGTACAAGTAATATAATCTGGGAGTCCAGATGTCGAATCCTCGGGAGAAAATCTGTTGCAACCACAAAGCTTAAATCAAACAGAAATCCAACGAAAAGAAACTAACCACTTATGTTGACGATGGTTTGAAAGTGTTTGGTTGTGATTTTTGGTACGTGAACAATACGAACAAAGAAACTTCATGTATGAAAATATTTATGAGAAATATGCACATGGTATGGGTTCATTAGGATCCATGATTCGTATTAATTTGGTTGATTAAATATAACTCAATAAATTCTCCTTTTGGGAGCAATTCACCGGAAAATACCCTTGTGGGGATTAAATCACAATATTGAATAAAATCGTTGCTAAAGTTATAATCTTTTAAAAATACAATATGACACTCCCTTTTGGAGAGATCAAAACCCACCCTTGTGGGGCGATCATCAACTCAATCACGTTCTTTTAAAAGATGAAAAAGATGATTTTAAAATAAAGATTACAACTTTATCAGCGTTAACAATTTAGCACAACGATTCAACAAAATAAATACGTATCATATCCCCTAACTACACCATACCATGCACAATGAAAATTTAGCTACTCATACTAAAAATAAACACCAATTTCATCATATAAAGCATGGTTCCAAACAATACAAGTAAATAGAGTTCAAAATACGCAATAGAGTTCAAGAATATCACCAAATACACTAACTATTTGCCTAAGAACACCCTTCTTCTTCCTCCTAAAAGCCTCTGAAAATTCCCTCAGCTTGATCTCTGTAATGTCAGGGATTTGCTGCAAAAATCGGCTCCAAAATCGCCCAAATACGACAAGAATACGCTCAAAAACCCTAGAAATACCGTATATAAGCACATTGCGGGTTTAATATGCTATCGGGTTCAAAACCCGCTTCATTTCCGCCCAAAACCCGATCCATCCTTCACTTCAAACCCCAGCCGTCCATCTAATGTGGGATCGCACGAGAAACAGACACGTGGCTTGCGGATCCCTGCCCGCTGGATTCTCAATCCGAACCCAACTCGGGGTAGTTTATGACCGTTCGATCGAGAGATCGAACGGATTTGATTTCGCCACGTATTCCCGCAGATGGGGTCTTCGCCCGATGCATCTATCTGCTTCGTATAGGATATTGTTCGTTGGATTTTAGATCGGACGGCTCAACATTCGCCACGTCGCCCAAGTAGCGCCCGCTTCCAATTTCAGCTCGGGACAATCTCGACCGTTGGATCTTCGATCTGCGGCCCTCGATTCGACACGTGGCTCGATGATACCCGCATCTCTTCTCGCCATCGGGATGAAGCGTGCCCGTTCGATGAGGAAACGACGCTCCAGATCTTCCCACGTCGCCCCACGGATTCGACCGCTCTGCTCGCTGCGTCAGCCGTTCGATTGTAATCGAACGCTCCATGTGTCGCCGCGTCGCCCCTCTCGCTGGGCCATCAGATTAGGCGGGAAATCGCTGGGATGACGACATGTGTCTTGCGCTGAGCGGAGAAAGAATATACGAAAACGTATTTACATCTGTATTTGGTCGTATTTCTTCCTTTTATTTGGTATTCTGCATTCAAAAATTCACAGTAATTAGCACAGATCTCAGAAAAATACAAATAAATAGTCGTTGGAATCGTGAGATCGAGATCAAGCGATGAAAAATATAAAATATGCAGAAATCCTCAGTTAATTGCTTTTTTATGCTCAAATAAGGTGATTTCTCTAATAAATGATGATGTACAAAATACGAACGTATTAGAGAACAATTAAGCATCATATAAGCACACAATAGGGCTAAATGGAGGGTTAAATATGCAATATTCAACCCGAATCAGGGAGCCTCTTCCTTCGCATTTGACGACCTCCCTAGTCGTCGACCTCACTGTCTCCACCGCCGCTGTATTTTTCGAGAGCGTAGTGACGTCTGTCCCCACTTTTTTGTCACTGACCTCTTCACCCACCTCGTCGTCAGTTTTCACTTCCACTTCTGCTGCCGATCCATCCTCTTCTACTCTACCTGCGTCTCAGCCTCATACAGAGGCTGGGCGTCACTTTGTAAGCACAGCACCCCAGCACCACCCCACTGTCACACCCATAGTTTACAGTAGCCGTGCGAGACAGCCCCGCGCTTCATCTTTTTGTCCGTCCTCTCCACCTCCCCCGACACTCTAGTTCAGCACCTCCGTGTTCTAGAGGGGGCAGTTAGTGGACTTAGAGGAGACTTTAGGGCTCTCTCCGCTACTGTCAGCTCTGTGGAGAGGCAGGTCACTTTACTGCCTGGTATTCATGCTTGCATGAGCTAGATCCTTGCCCGACTGCCTCCACCACCCACACCCACCCAGCGTCCACCTCGCCCACCACCTCCGCCACAGGATGGTGCTGGTGCACCCCCACCTCCTTAGGCACACACTGGATGCCTTCCATATTTTTGCTGTCGATACGCTGGACACTTTTTGTGAGCCTGCTGATGTTGCACCTCTCCTCTACGCACTGTTTTGTTCACATTTTGATCCTATATATATACTAGCCATAACCCGTGCCCGCGGACGCGGTTCATTTAACATTTCCCCCGCGAAATCTTTGTTTCCCGAAAAATTATTTACACAGCCAAAATTTAAAAGAGCAATATATTAGCGTAAAAATATTTAGCGGCACGGACACCTTCGGCGCAGGCGTCTTTGGCGTGGAACAACAAATTCGGCATCGAACAACAAATTTGGCGCCCGCGCCTTTGGCGCAGAACAACAAATCTTTGTAAAAAAATTTAGCGCGGCACGGGTGCCTGTTATTTCCCCCGCGAAATCTTAGTTCCTCGAAAATTATCTATAAAACAAAAAGTTAACCGAACAATAAATTAGCGTAAAAATATTTAGCGGCACAGGCACCTTCGGTGCGGAACAACAAATTTAGCGCCCGCGCCTTTGGCGCGGGACAACAAATTAGCGTAAAAAAATTTAGCGCGGGCGCTAGAACAACAAACATCAGGGTATTTTTACGCTAATTTGTTGTTCTGCTAAATTGTTTTACACTAAATTTTTTATTTTGTTTAACTTAATGGATTGTGATTCTCCACAATCTTTCCCAAGACACATTTAATTTCAAAGTTTAGGTTTCCAAGGCACTTTTCCCCCCCAAATTTAATTTCCACACTCTTTTCCAAGGCACTTCTAATTTCAAAGTTTATCTTCCCAAGGCATTTTCCTCCAAAAATTTTCACAAAATCAAATCTCAACCATTGATTTACCAAGATCAAATCTTAGCCACTCTTTATCTTGTCCTAGTCAGCCCTAGAATTCAAAAAACGCTGTCAAATGTATAATAGATATATATCTGTTTGGGAGAGAGGGAGTACTTTTTGGGGACACTCATATTTGCACCATTTTGGTCTTTGCATGCATCACTTACATACCCATCATATTCTTATTTTGTTTTTCTTCTTTCTTTTCATCATGCAAGCATCCTCACCCGCCCCACCCATATCTCGTCTCTCGGTGTGCCACACTTTGCACATTGAGGACATTGTGCACTTTAGCTTGGGGGAGTGAGTTCTCACACTTTTCATTTTTTTTATTGCCTTTTATTTATTTTTATTTTCTTGCATTTCTTCGTTTTTACACCTATTTTCACCCACTTTTTCGTTTTTCATCATGCATCACATTTTTTCTATTCTTGAGTGTGCTGCACATGTACAATAGTTTCTATTTTCTTTTATTCTTATTTCTTTCATCTTTTTGCTAGGGATGAATTTTCTGTGATAATGATGGCGTGGTGTTAGCTTATCTCTATATGCGTATTACTTTGTCATGACATAGTCTTTATTTCAGATATCATATGCTATGTCTTGCTATGCATTTGAGATAGTTACCCGCACTCTCATGTATGAATATGGATGAAATTCTTTTATTAGCTGAGTCTGATGATTTTTACTGTATACTCTTCATAGAAAACACACCAAGCTTTATGCATTGATTGCTTATATCTGGAGTACTGATTTCTTTTCTTATATCACTTCTTATTGCATGAAAATTGTACGCATCACTTTCAGGTTGAATGTATGTATGTTAGGTTGATATAACTGGATTAGTGTACTTTCTGAGATTAAACTGAGTAGATTACATTACTCTGCTGAAAGTTGTCGTGCACGTCCTATAGAGTGAACCGAGTGTTACATACATTTCTTTCTCTACATATCTTGAGCATTATTTCTATACTTATATTCATTGGTGAATCTCCCCTTAGCGATTCTATTATTGGTATTTCCCCCGCTATTAAATTCAATGCTCCAATACCCCCCAAAATCAAAAAGAAAAAGAAAAAATATGTGAATATCTTTCTATCTTTTGATTTGGGATCTCAGATGTATATATGCTATGTAAAAAAAGAAAAAAAAGCTTATACATGATCCCATCTCATACTCTTTCTCTCTTTCTTCCCTCTTTTGTTTTTATTGGAGCTCCGAAAATAGGGAATGTGCTTATTGATTTGCTTATGCCACCACACTTATAGATAAGCTTTGGGGGAGGATCCAATGGTGTGTGAGAGAGTGACTACTTGACTGTGCATGACAACCTAAGCTAGGTAATTTTCTATACTCGGTGAGATTACTAAAAGTTTTACGAAATCCAGGAATTGAGACTTAGCATGCATTTCATGAAAACCATACCTTTCTATTCTTATTGCTTCTCATTGTGTGATACATCTTATACTCCAAATAGAAAGCATTCAATTGAAAAATGTGTGGTCTATGATTATATATACTGCTTTAGATGCTTCAGACGATGTTAATTCTAGAACGATTCCATATTTCATACTATTTTGATATTCTTGGGTTTTATATTTTGAATGCATCCATATGATTATGATATCGGGATAAAAATCTTTGGCATGTGTTTATTATATTCGCCATATGCTATATGAGTAAGCAAAGCCCACGTCCTGAGAAAATGATCTAGCACCTCTCTCTTTGCTTTCTTTCCTTATTTACTTTCTATTTCTTCCATTTTTCATTTTTATTATTTTTCCCGTCGGGTTCGCCTTTTACTTATCTTCCTCGAGGACGAGTAAGAGGTAAGCTTGGGGAATTTTGATCACTCCATATTTTATACCTCTTTTCTGCATGTTTGCATGCCATTTTGATCGCCCATATCACGTTTTTCACGACTATTCGACAATATTGCGATGCTTTTCACTATTTCTTGTTTTTGTCGTATTTCAGGAAATCTGGAGCGATTTGGAGAGAATTTGAGATCAAGGAATTTGCACGCGCTTACGAGTGTCACACACGGCTCATTCAAGGAATTATCAGCGATGGAGGATGAGCGAAAGAAGAAGGAAATCAATAGGAGCGACGAGGAGGAGAAAAGAAGAAGAATAAGCTCAGCAGCACATCACTCGGCCAAGTAGAATGCTCACTCGGCCGAGCAAGGAAGCCCACTCGGCCGAACAGAACGGACACACATACGAGGGATTCAGCGTATACTCGGCCGAGTGATAAACTCACTCGCCCGAGTGGTACATGGAATTCGTCCAGAGAAAGGCCAGAGATACTGGAAATTTCAGAGATCCTGAGGAGGCCCCACTCGGCCGAGCATGAATGCTCACTCGGCCGAATGAAGAAGCCACTCTGTCGAGCCACCCCCGATGACAGACCCTGAAACCACCGAAGTTACTGTTTTTCTGCATGGTTTGTCACTCGGCCGAGTGACAAGGGTCACTCGGCCGAGTGACCCTCTCCGACTGCTGTTAGGGTTGCGATTTCTGGGCTGCACAGGGGCAGTTTGGGTACGATTTTTTGGATGATTTTAGAGGGTATTTAAGCCCTGTTTTTACCCTAGTTTAGAGAGCCTTTTGAAAATTATTTTTAGACTTTCTTTTAGGATTTTGACGGCTACTCTTTGTGAAATCTCAGCTGGAGATCGTCGGCACTTACATTGTTTTGTCTATTTCTATTAAAAACTTGATTTTTATGCATTATTTCTCTTTTGCAATGAATTGTGCCATGATTATTATTGATTTTTCTGAGATTTTCATGATGCTTAGTGAGCAGTGCCGTCGTCTTAGGGCATGGGGATGAACCCTATGGACCATATCTCTAAATTGTGATGAATTTGTAGAATTGTTGCTAGAATTGATTAAGGTTAGGTTGTGATCAATTGATTACGAGTTGCTAGGAATTCATATCGATTGGGATTTGCAAGAGATTGGATCACAATTGATAGGAAGGCCTAGATATTCGATTTAGATTGACAATTGGATTTCTCTAGATCTGGTTTGCAAGAGATTGGACCAAAGCTAGAATTTTTAATTGTGATTCTATACTAATATTCGTTTGCAAGAGATTGGACAGATAGGAACTGTCACAACCTAGGTCGTAGCTCGAGTTTGCACGAGAGTGGGCTCGAGATACGATTGAACAATGATGTCATTCTTCATGCTAGTGGCTTAGGCTAGGGTTTGCACGAGAGTGGGCCCTATCCTAGGTTTGCTATAGACCGGTAATAACGCGAGAGCATGAGCTTGGTTCTACATTAAGTTGCGACTAGTTCACCTATAATCAAGCTTATCAACAATGAAACTTATGACTCACAAGGATGAGAGAAGGTCCGTAGTGGGGATTTCCTATCCCTAGACGCTTTATTATATTGATACTTTCTAGATATTTGAACAATTATGACTGTGATACCCAAAACTATTCTTGATTCTCTTGATAGCTAGGTGATCGGAAAAAGACACGGTCATTTGTCATCCCTGAGTTCGATACCCGCTCGCCGCTACATCGTGCGCTTGCGATAAGACTACAAGTCGTTTTTCGGGTGTACATACGGATGCGATCAATGTCTTAAACCTCGTACCTTGAAGATGGAACCCCTTTACCTTCGTTTGCCGGCCTATTTATAGGTAGCTCCTTCTCGATTATGTGTAACCGTCCCTCATTGATTGGGGCACGATCTACTCTGGGATTCGAGCTAATGGCTGCCTATTTACTCGGCCCCAATAACTCTCCCTTTAATGTCGGCGCTACCCCAACGGTCGAATGACCCGTTCGTCCGACTCGGTCATAGCCCGCTTAGGGCACGAGGGGTAATGGGTAGTGGATGCTAACAGGTTGGGTATGCGGATACCCAAGTTGGGTTCGTACCTGTGCACTAACAGTCGTCGAATGGGATGCAGACTGCACGAATGCTTTCTCCGAACTAAAAGAGTACCTCTGCAGCCCACCGCTTCTGACCAAACCAGATAAGGATGACCAACTCATCATTTATCTGGTGCTACCATAGAAGCCATAAGCTCCACACTCGTTAAGGAATACTCAGGAGTACAACGACCTTTCTACTACGTCAGCCAAGTCCTACGGGGTGCAGAGGTAAATTACTCAAGAATAGAGAAGATGGCGTTTGCACTGATCTAATCTGTTAAGAGGCTACAACCATACTTCCAAGCACACACCATCTTGGTCCTCACCGATACTCCTTTGGAGCGGACCCTGAAGAGGCTGGATCGTTCGGGGAGAATGACGAAGTAGGGAGTCAAACTGAGCAAATTCGACATCCAGTTTAAGCCGAGGACCGCCATCAAAGGGCAAGCTCCAGCCAACTTCATCTTCGAACTCACTTATGACGACAACCCGACAGAAGAGGTACATGTTGCTAACATACAACCTAGTGATACCTCTTCTCACTCGACATGTCTCAATTCATCAACCGATACAATTAAAGACGAGGGAACGTGGATCGTACAAGTGGACGGTTCTACCACTCAAACCGGAAGCAGGACTGGAATAATTGTCCAAACATCAGCGGACAACATATTCGAGTATGCTATCTGCTTCGGTTTTCAAACCACGAATAATGGAGCAGAGTATTAAGTTGCTATCAACGGGCTCCGGTTGGCCTGAGCCCTAGGAGTGAAGGTGGTCTAACTAATCAGCGATTCCAATCTCGTCGTCCACCAATTAAAAGGAGGTTTCGAGGCCCGCGAGGACACAATGTAGAGCGACCTGCAAGTTGCTAAAGCAGAGATTGCCAAGTTCAGACGAGTAGAGATCCACCATGTAACAAGGTCGAAGAATCACCGATTCGACACCCTTTCGAAGCTCATATCATCCTCTCCCACGGGACTCGGTTGAACAGTGTACACGTAGCATCTGCCACACCCCAGCATGCTAGAACAGGAATTGCTAAGCATCGACTAATGGGTCACTTGGATGAATCCCATAATCCGTTACCTAAACACAGAGGAGAAGTCGACCGACCATGTAGAGGCGCGAAAGCTAGAAAGAAAGGCCTACTAATTCATTCTGCTAGACAGTTCATTGTATAAAGACGATGGACCAGGTATGACATCTTCCCCTACCTCAAATGTTTAGCCCCGCAGGAAGCACTCTATGTGATACAGGAGATCCACGAGGGTGATTATGGGAACCATTACGGAGGAAAAGCTATAGCCTTGAAGGCCATAAGGCAAGGTTACTTCTGGCCGACCATGTTCAAGGAGGTGATCAAGTATGTGCGGAAGTGTCTGACTTGTCGAAAGTTCTCGAGGATCAGCTCAGCACGTCCAACTGATCTAATCCCCCATCATCAGTCCAATGTCCTTCGTTAAGTGGGGATTGGACATCCTTGGTCCGTTCAAGCAAGCAAGCGGACAACGAAAATTCCTGATAGTGGTGATTGAATTCTTTACTAAGTGGATCGAGTCAGAACCCCTGGCCCGAATTACCTGGAAGGAAGTCAGAAGCTTCGTCTGGAAATCCATTGTCGATTCGGCACCCTCAGTCCATTATGGCAGACAACGGGAAGTAATTCGACAGCGCTGGCTTTAGGGATTTCTGCTCCAAGTTGAAGATCAAACAACATTTCTCCTATGTCATCCATCCCCAATCCAATGGACTACCAGAGACTTCTAATAAATGCATCTGTGGATCCCTACGGAAGAGGATAGCTGGGCTCGAGGGAACATGGCCATAAGAGATCCCCGGCATATTGTGGTCGTACAGAATGACTCATAAAACTTCGACAGGTGAAACACCATTCATGCTTGCTTATGGTTATGAAGTTGTTGTCCCAGTAAAGGTTAACGAGCGACCACTTTGCCTCCATTACTACAATGAGGAGAGAAACTCAGAGGGACTCGAGATCAACATATAGTTGGTCGACGAGGTTCGCGAACGAGCCTTGGTGACTCTCATCGAACAAAAGGGATGCATGGCTCGATATTTCAACGCCAAGGTACATGGTCGCAGCTTCTGTATGGCGACTTGGTGTTTCAATAGGCTGCCTTCACACCCGAGATTCTCAACAAGGAAAGCTCATTGCGAAGTGGGAAGGCCCGTACAAGGTGATCTATGTTCTCGGCCCGGCCACATATCGGCTCACTACACTGTATGATAAGGTGTTATCCCATCCTTGTAATGCTGAACATTTTCAAAAGTACTATCAATGATTGTAGCAGCAAAGGGAGATACATTGGGAGATCGAAACTTACCTTTGGTTTTATTTTATGCCAATTTATGATAAATACAAAGTCGATCATTTCTCCTATCTATCTAATGCTTTATAATCGTCGTCGGCTGTAAGTCGAAGGGGTCTGGCCCTTCACCATCGAACGATCCTTGTTGTCAGCCGTAAGTCTAGGGAACGCCCCTCGGCACTAAACGACCCTCGACCGTCGTCGGCCGTAAGTTGAAAGGGCCTCACCCCTTGCCACCGAACGACCCTCGTCGTCAGCCGCAAGCCGAGGGATTACCCCTCGCCACTGAACGACCCTCGACCATCGTCGGTCGTAACTCAAAGTGGCCTCGCCCCTCGCTACCAAACGATCCTCGTCGTCGGCCGTAAGCCGAGGGATCGCCCCTCACCACTGAACGACCCTCAACCGTCGTCGACCGTAAGTCAAAGGGGCCTCGCCCCTCGTCACCTGAACGAAACACGCCCCCACGATCTATGATCTAAAAATCATATCTGTCAGGTGAATATTCCTGACGTATCAACGACCCAACTTACCATCGATTTTTTGAAAAATTGAAAATTGAGTCGTTGAGGGACCATACACGCACATATGCTCAAATGAAACTTGGAGATAGAAGAAACTCAAAAACTCAAAAGTTCTTTTATTTCACTTCAAAACAAAAAGGTTACATAAAACCTATGTCTAGGAGGGAGGATCACTCTTTGGCATAAAGATGTTCTGGAAAGCTTCCACCGCCTTTGTAAACCTTGCCATAAGCTCCTCCTTATGTATCACAGTGGCTCTATCGAACTCGACGGCTTTGGCATGGAGGTCAGCTACCTCCGCTTTGCAAGTCTTTGCCAACCTCTCTGAGTCAGAAGCTTTGGTTCGAAGCTTGATTGCTTCACTCTTCGAAGCTTTGAGGTCCTCCTGGAGCTGATACCTCTCCTTCCTCCATTGAATCTCAGCAGATTTTTGGAGGTCAGACATGGATGCGAGGATATGTTTGACCTCCACGGCTGCCCACTCGGCCTCAGCCTTAGCCACAAGGGCTCTCTCCAAATCCTCCTCCGTCTTTCCTCCTCTGGGCTTCGAGCTCAGAGGCCTTGCCCTCAACAGCCTCCACCCGCTGTCCTCCCTCAATTACGTCGACGGCCTGGCGGTACAATACGACACCAAGGATGGACATCTGCAGAAAGCATCAATCAAAAACGGCCAAATTGCAAGTCAATGGACAAATGACGAACGACTTATCCGATATCCACATCCCACGAAGAAGTTGGACACACTTTCAATGTCCAACCCTTTATGGAGCACCAAATCCCGAGGGAGAATGGAGTTCTCCACCAGTCGAGTAGTCGTCCCAAAGTCCGACAGGGCCGACTCTTCCTTCCCGATAATGAAGGGTGGCAGATGAGGCTCGCCTCGAACGGGTGCTGAGGAATGAGACGAGAGCTGGTTGAGCAGCAGAACTCGATTGAACTCCTAGGCGATCGGGCCGACCAAGGGAGCATGTGACTCAATACCGCCCTATGGCCATTTGTCCAAAAGAGGAGCCATGTGGGTCTCGATCATCCTTGGATAATCGACGAGGGCCACCCCCTGACCTTTCACCATGGGTGAAAGCGAAGGGTTTGCCTCCTCGACCCGCCTCCTTTTTTCGACTCCTCCTCCTCATAGGTGGATGTGCCCCGTTTCTTGTTGACAGTTTCGGTGGACTCAAGAACCACAACGGTGTAAGCATCTTCCACCACCAGTGGCTCCAAAACTATGATGGAAGCAATGGGTTGAACAGTGTGAGCGATAGCTCGACTCGGGGCCTCCCTCGACGAGGCACGTGAAGATGACCTCGACGTCCGCCTGACCTCACCTCCCTCGAAGGAAGAAATCTGACTAATGGGAAGGGGAGACCATGGGCTTGATCCCTCTGTGCTTCTTTTCTTCTTGTGTTGTTCCCTCCAAACATGACCCAGTCTACGGTCCACGTTTCTGTTAGCTCCGTTAGTCATATCTGCAAACAACAGATATAATTATCGTCGGTGGCTGTGATAAAAGCGGTATACATTACCCGGACTCCACAAACAGTCTTCAGTCGATGGCTATCCAATATATATGAAGTTGACATCTCTCGCCACAGTCGTCTCAGAAGGAGTTTTGCCGCCTCGACCTCACCCGACGTTAACCTGACCTCGACCTCTTTCGATGCTAACTTGGACTCTTCAGCGAGGTCAGGCCTCAGAGAACTCCAACCATTGAGCATCTGTCCTAAGTCGGGGAGAACGACAAACACGAAAGTGTCTTTCCAACCAGGATCAGAAAGCGGGAGATCGTATATGAGCCTCTTTGCCGGGCGAGCGACGATGTGATACCACACCCTGTGGGGATCACCTATTATCCGGAAGAAATACTTAAATAGCCAAATGGATGGTCAAACCCCACAAATCTCACAAAGCACGATAAAACAGACCAGTGGAAGAATGGCTTGGCGTGCAAGTTGACAAAGCGAAAGCCCCGAAGAGCATAGAACCTCTATGATGAATGGGTGAAGAGGAAAGCAAAGCCCAAGGCAAAAAGCTTTTGGGTACACTCCAGCCTCGCTCTTCTGAGGAAAGCAAACTCTCTCGTCCAAGCTGGGCAACCTAACCTTAAAAGGAGGACAGAGGCAACCCGATCAAACCTCAGCAACCAGATCAAGGGAAAACTCGGGCACCATCTCCAAAATCACTTTGGAGACCTCTGAGCTCGGATCCCTCCGACAAATGAGAGGAGCTGGTTCTACGTGAACCACTTTCCCTTTACCAGGAATGTCGTCGCGTTGAGGAAGTTGAAGGCGCGCCACGAGCTCTTCGTAAGATGGCTCCTGTATCCTAACCGGTGTAAACATGCCTATATGGATCTAGAGAGGAGTCAAGATCGGTTAGAGAAGGGCACCTTAGCAGGATAAAGCAAACTCCGAAGGAAGCAACGAAGTAATCAAGCTTTCGAAATGAAAATAGAGGCAGAGCAAGAAAGTCTTTTTCTTCACAACCATTTCCTTTATAAGGAGGAGCTCAACCTACTGATGGTCGGTGAGCGATACGTGTCTGAGACCGGCCTCAAGAAGCGATAAGGATCGATCCATAACCGAAAGGTTTTTGGCGGCACAAATCAAATCAAACATTTCGAAAACTGTGCGTATTTAAGGAGAATACACATCATGCGGTTTCAACCAGCGATGTTTCCTGAGACACGAATGATGGGGGGCCATTGTTGGTGCACGGGTACGGATCACGAAACGGTGTCAAGATATCCAGCCCATTTAGTGCCTGCAACCCGAAACTAGTCATTAAGGCGGAGTAATACCAACGAACGGCTCACTCGACCGTTAAACTTCCGCTGATACTCAGGGGGAGTTAATGAGACCGAGTAAATGGGCAGCCGTTATCACCAATCCCGGAGAAGATCCCGCTCGAATTAATGAGGGACAGTTAAGCGCAATTATCAGATCAACGCCTTTAAATACCTGAAAGACAATGGTAAAAGGGGTACAACTCCCAAGGTACGAGATCTAATACTCGGACTTTACATTCTCCAACTTATATTTCTTCAACAAAAGAGCTTGCGACGTCAGATCTGAGACGAGCCTCCGTGGATCGATTTTAGCTGCTCTAAGCTCTTTTCCTCTCTTAAGTTCGATTCTAACTTAAGCATCGGAGGAGATTTGGGTCGTGACCCAGATCCGACTACCTTAACGCTTCCTTGTGGTGCAGATCATCGAGTCTTGATCCTCCGTGAGGGTTGCTCCTGAGCTTCTCAACCTCGATCGATCAACATACGAACCGCTCAAGAGTCGATCGAGCATCACAAATCAACTACCATCCATCAACGACCCTGGTTCTTCCAACCTAGGGTCCCACTCATCCAACTGACGAGACTCCAACTCAGCATGGAAGGATACACGTTAGCAACTCAATTGTTTCGGTCATTTTTGCCTTTAACACATTTGATCTTCAACTTTCCTTTCATTTCTCGAAGCAATAACAATGGAAAGGGAGGGCGAAGCCTCAATGCCTCCTTAATTACCAGCTTCAAATATTTAAGCTGCTCAAGGTCATTCTCTTGAACTGTGGCCTTGATTTTTATTAACGTTCTAACCACTTTTTGTACTTTTTTTTCATCACCTCGGGGTTTCTCATAAGCTTCTTCATCGTCCACACAACTGTTGCTGCGGTTGTGTCTGTTCCAGCGATAGACATATCCGGAAGAAAACAAGGCAAATTCATGAGCAGTAGTTAACTCTCTGACTTAATGATGAGTCCACTCTTGCTGCTATAGTCCTTGGGAAGAAGTATTGCAACCATCTCTCAATCTTTTGCACCACAGTGATACACCAATTTATTTCTTGCTTTTGGAACGTTATGCTCTCATAATTTTTTCCCTCAAAACTTCATAATGTATTGCGTCTGAATCCATCTAGGGGTTATGTAAGCCAATGCTTGATTAACTTCAGCAAACCATTCACTCATATATTGACTTGCGCGCAAGAAATTGACAACGTAGTAGTTAAGGGGTTTCATAGCTAGCGACGGGTGGAAAGATAACATGGTTCTGATTTGATGGGAACAAGCAATCCCGGGCTACTTGGATACCGCGACCAAGCAAAGAGGATTCTTCTTATGCATTGCTAGCCCAAACGCCTCGTCCGTGTCCAAATCCTCAATCTCCATCCCGGACGGTAGTTGCCAATCGAACCAGAGCAGGAGGTTAGCCAGCACAAGCTCGACCAACACCACCGCGAAGCTTATGCCGGGGCAGCCTCTCCGGCCGAACCCGAACGGAACGAGGTCGAAATCCCGCCCTCTGAAGTCCATGTCGTTGCCCGAGAACCTCTCGGGCCAGAACTCGCAGGGCCTCTCCCACTTCCTTGGGTCCGTGGAGATTGCTTTGGCGTTCACAAACACCCTCGTGTTTCGAGGTATGGTGTAGCCCCTGATCTCCAGCCTCTCTGTCGTCTCTCGAGGCACCAGCAACGGAACGGGAGGGTGAAGCCTCAACGCCTCCTTGATCACCATCTTCAAATACTCAAGCCGCTGGAGGTCGCTCTCCTGAACCGCGGCCTTGCTTCCGACCACCGTCCTCACCTCCTTCTGCGCTTTGTCCATCACCGCGGGGTTTCTCATGAGCTCCGTCATCGCCCACACGACTGTGGCCGCTGTTGTGTCTGTTCCTGCGACAAACATGTCCTGAAGAAAAAGGAGGCAAATTCATGACCAATTTAGTTAGCTCTCTTGAGGCTCGCTAGATATGCGATCAGCTATATGTATGTTATCTCTTTGATCATACCGCAATGAGACCTTTGATGTGATCCATGTTGCTGAAGACGCTCCCGTGGCTAGAGTCCTTCCGAAGCCTGAGCAAAACGTCGACCAAGTCGTCGACGTGTTCGCCGTCCTCCTCCTGATTCTTGCCCTGCCGATGCTCGTCGATCGCCCGGTTGTAGAACCGGTCCAGCTCGGCGAAATTATTCTCCAGCCTCCTCTTCAACCCCGTGAATCCATGGATCCACGCCAGCCGCGGAAAGAAATCGGCGACGCAGAAGCCACCCATCAGCCTCTGCGTCACCTCCAGGACCGCATGGAGCTCCGTCCTCCCTTCGCCGTAGCCTCCGCCCCCGTGCCCGTCGCCAAACATGACCCGACCCACGACGTTGTTCGACAGGGTGAGCATCGTCTCGCTCAGGTTGACCGTGACGGGAGAGGACGGCCGTCCTCCGATCGACGCGACCATCAGCGCCACCTCTTTCTCCCTTGCCCCGCGGAACGACTGCACCCTCTTGAGGCTAAGAAGCTCCAGGACGCTGACCTTGCGCAGCTGCCTCCAGTATTCCCCGTACGGTGCAAAGGCCATGTCCAGGAAGCCGTAGGAGAGCTTCCCGGCCGCGTACAGGCGGGGGCGGCCGGAGAAGGCCACGTCGTGGGATTTGGAGACCTCTTCCACGACGTCGCTTGAGGAGATGACCAGGGTCGGAATGGAGCCGAGCATGAGGAACATGAGAGGGCCGTGCTTTAGAGCAAGCTGGTGGAGGGAGCGATGGGGCATGGACCCAAGCTGGTGCAAGTTTCCGATGACGGGTAGTCGCCATGGCCCCGGAGGCCGCTTCCCTTCACTTCGTTTGAAGAATAGTAGTAAAGGAACGGAGAATAGAAGGACAACTGAGAAGATGATAAGATTCTGTAGTAGATCCATTGCTTGACAACTGAGAATTAGGAGAATACTTGGTACGCGTCTACTTGAAGGAAAACGAGAGGGATATATTGCTTGAAGGACAAGGGATCAAGGCCATATTTAATACAACATTATTATCTCGTTGCAGTGATCAAGAGTGGACAGGTTCGGAAAGGCCCACACCCTTGGCCAGCACCACGCAAGAACCGCCCGTCTCGTCTTTCATGGCAACAACCTAGACGGCTTCATAAAGGCATTCAATGGCCCATCTTTAGTGATACAAATCCTGACCGGTCAGTCAACCGCGACTAATTGTTCAGCACAGTGGCCTTCACGTGCAGCCCATCATCGCTCCATTCATGACGAGGGCCCGGCCTATCACCGTTGTTGCGTGGTAAGATCCGCGTACAATGAATTTGCAACAAGGGGGACCAAGGGCACGGTAGTTTTGAGTTGGATGTGGCGTAGGTAGGCCTTTTACTGGTAGTGGGGGGGTTGAGAGGCTGGGCGTCCTTCGTAGGACGATCTTTGGGACGATCCTACAACTCCGCCAGTGGCTCGCCGTTCACCACGAGTAAGACACCGATTGCACGTTGCATGGAAAGGAGACGACCTGCGCACTAAGCAGCTCGTCAAAAAGGCCGGGTTGTGTTCCAACCTGTAGCCTCTCCGATGCCTAAGTTAGTATTAGGGCTTAGAAAAGGGGGGCTAGACACGTATGTGGAGCTGAGAGTAGGTCGACCTAGCGTGGCGAGCAATGGTGGAAGAACAAAGATGTGGACGACCTTTGCTCTTGTGTGAGAGAGTAAGAGTTTGAGAATCAATTTACCAACCATTCTCTCGATGGAGGTGAATGTATATTTATAGCTGATAGAGGCGGTTAGGTGAGACTGACCTGGCATGCTGAGCTGGCATGTCTGTCAGCGGAAGCTTCGGCCGAGGATGTCAGAGCTGTGCGTGTCAGCCATGCTTTTTTCAGACGGCGCAACGGCCAGGGGCGCTTTGTCAGAGTGTCAGAGCCGAAAGCACCAAACTGTCAGGGGGCGCAGCGGCCAGGGGGTGCTTTGTCAGGCTGTCGAGCGGCGGAAGTGTCAGTGGCGTCCTGGTACAAGGTTGTTTGTCGTGTCCGATGAGCCAAATGGTCGTCCAGGGGTGTCCGTGGAGCGGGGCCGCACTTGAATCATTTGGTCGCCCTCGGTTGACAGCGAGTGACCTAGCTGCACTTCTGGCGAGCTTGGAGGGAAGCGGTCGCCCAACTGGTGAGGTACAAGGCGAAGTGCGCCCTTCCACTAGTCGAGGTGGACTTCTGAGTTGACAGGCAACCAGCGGTCTAAGGGGGGATTGGGTGATCAGTCGGTGAGGTTAGGACGAAGAGCGCCCATCCGCTAGTCGAGGTGGACTTTGCCAAGGAGGGACGGGCTGGCTATGTGTTCGGCGAGCTCGGATGGGAGTTCGGGGTATCACGATCTTTAGGGCGTAACAATTGCCCCCGTCATTCGAGCTTGAGGCGAAAGCCCGGCCTAGCTCGGATGACACATCATCTCTTCATCTGTCCGAAAGGGACGAGGCGATCTTCATTCTGGCTTAGGAAGTGGCGGGAGCTATTTCGAAAAACCCGCCCACCATTTCGCCGTCATCATTCTGACTTGAAGGGTGGGAAGAAATCGAGGCGTCCCTACCATCCGATATACGACGCGTGGCAGACGCGATCGCGGGTGGCAGTCGTGGCGCCAGAGCTGCTCGGATAGGCGCCGCGTGGCGGAGCTTCGACGGCAGGGATGATCCTTTGCTTGCTATAAATAGGGAGCGAGAGGATCCGGCTAAAGTTTTCTTCTGCTTTCAAGTTTCTTCGAGCGCTTCTTCTTCTCCAATCTTCCGACTGTCGTCGCAGCCGTCGCTGTTGTTGCTGGAGTTACTGTTCCGATCCCTTCCTCTGTACGTCTTCTTTCAGTTAGGTAATCTCTTGATCTTCTTTTAGATGGCTTCTCCTTTCGAGGTCGGAAGTGGTAGTGGTGTGGTGAGGGAGGAAGTAGTGGTAAAGGAAGAGGAATTGGAAGAGAAGATACGGGGATGGAGGAAGAGATCATTCCTAAGGAGGGTGCCAAGGGTGGTAGAGACCACTCGATGCAGACGGACATGATCAATATCAGGGAAATCCGGGTGAGGTATGCTCGGCCCCCCTGCGAAGTGCGCCTCGCTGGAGCTGACGAGAGGGTATGCGGTCCCGGGGATAATGAGGTCGGGGTTTAAGTCCAAACTTTCGGGCTAGGGCTTCGATTTTCAATCAACCCTCATCTCCTCCATCTATTGAATTTCCTCGAGCTTCCACTCTTCGCGCTGGCGCCGAGCTCCGTTGGTTTGATGATCGGCTTTGTCTTCCTCTGCCTCGCCAGTGACTTGAGTCCGTCCTTGGCACTCTTCTGCCATTTCTTCGAAGTGAGGAGGAAGGAGAAGAATTATTGCGTGTATGCGAAGAAGGGGGCGGTCTCTCATTTGTGGGGTGCTGGCCGACGTGAAAGGGTGGAGGCAGAGATTCATTTTTGTCTTGATGCCGACCGATGTGGTGTTGATGTCGAACTGGGGGGCGTTGAATCCCTCGGGGATGAGGATGTGGTCTTGAAGGGAGAGGATCTGGCGAATGCCCAAATTTTGGAGGAGATTTCTGAGGCGGACCGGCAGCTGGCGAGCTTGACCAAGGACGACCGGCTCGCTCAGCACTTTTGGCCCGAAGGTATTTTGATTCTGTCGAACTTCCCCATGTAAGCTCACCCTAATATTTTTCTTCTTTGCAGGCGAGGACATGATACACATGATGGGAGGAGGTGCTAAGGGTGGCTGGGGTGTCCGTGGAAAAGAAGTCTGGCCCCCATGACAAAGGCAAGAGAGTGGTAGACGAGAGAGGGCCAACGAAGGAGACCATCCGAAAACGGGGCACTGAGATCATAACTGGGGAGAGGGCGGACAAGAGGCAATGGATGTCCGAATCAGACGCCTCCTCCCGACGGACTAGCGAGGCCGCACCAGATGGTCAGGCCGACCAGGGGGAGGCCGCCGCGGATCCTCCTCCGAAGATTTCGACTGCGGAGAAGCCCAACAGGGCATCCGCGATCGATCGCTGGCCTTACGGGATTCTCCAGCGGGAGATGGGGAGGGAGTTACACCCGAGCTGTGAGAGGGCGCTCGCCAGCTTTAGGTCGAAGAGGGTAGAGGTTGAAGCCCTTCTAAGGGAGGATATCCTCCAGCCGACCTACCCGATAGGTAGACGGGAGTGCATTTTTGATGAAGCCGGGGTTGCGGCCCGGCTGGCGGAAAACAGCATGCTGCCGCAGGACCGCGAATCCCTAGTCAATGTTGGTGTGGAACGACTGTGCGCTTCTGCGATCTGGCACAGTATGCAGGTAGGCCCACCTTCTCACTCCGTCTCGCTAGTCTTCTTGCTTACGCTTGTAACGGTGTCTTGGTATCTTTTGTAGCGATGACGGCGATGGCGGCTCTGCAGCGCCACACCCCGATGGCCCTTGTCAAGGCGTCCCTCGAGAAGGCGACGACCGACCTTTATGAGACCAAGGGAAAGTTGCGGGAGAGGGACGAGGAGCTGGGATGAGGGACTGTGACACTTAGAAGAAGTTCGTCGATGATTTGGAGGAGAAGCAGGCAGAGTTCACCCATCAGCTTCAAGAGGAAGAGGCCAGGCAGGTCGATATCCTGAAGAAGCATTCTGAGGAGATGTGCAGGGAGAAGCGGGTAAGGAAAAGGGAGAACGATGGCTTGAAGTGGCAAATGGAGAAGCAGGGAAGAGTAGACCAGGACATGATGGACACCGCTGTCTGTCGATATCAGGATGAGGAGCTCATCCCTACGCTGCGAGTGGCAAAGGAGGCGGGCATCGAGGAAGGACTATTGAGGATGAAGGGTAGGATGGCGAAGTTGCACCCCTTGCTCATGGTCGACTTCGCCAAGTTGGATGTGCCCTTAGCCAGAGAAGGGGAAGAGTCGGGAGATGCGTCAGGGGGCAACGATCAGACGGGCGATCCGGCAGACATGCGGGCTCTGGAGGGTGGCGTTCAAGGGAGTGGATGCCAAGCCGAAGCACCATAGAATAGGGCGAAGTTTGTATGGACGGCTTTGGGCAGAGCCTGATGTCTCGTTGTATTTTTGGTAGACCCTGGGTTGTACATAGTCAGTTATAGAAATAAAATTCAAAATTTTTTGTCTTATCTGTCTTTTGGCGTGTTCCCACTGTCGGTTGTGCAGACTGTGATCTTTCATGGATGCTACTGCCCCCGACATTCTGCTACCGACGAGCATTGAGCCGAGGAGAAGGAGAATGTTGTGAAGATATACGTCCGATCGAGATTCGAGGGCGAGCTGTCAACGGCCTGACCCAACAAGGTGGCGACTTGTTGAGGGCAACAGACGCTCAGACGTGCCCCAACTGGTGGAACGCACTCAGGTGTACCCCGGACTTCTTCGATACGAGGATCTAAAATTTTAGTTCATACGACAGGTAGACAAAAATATGAGCGCACAAGAACATACTTATAGGGGAGAGAAGTAGCGACACGTGGCCCGGTCTTGGTCCGTCAGAGATCTCTCGAGGGCGAAGCTTTGCAATATCACCCCAGACTGTGAGGGAGGGAGGAGTACGAGCTCGTAGCTTGCCCCTATTATCCTGCAATAGGCTTGGAATGTGGGTACTTATAGCCCGGGGGCGGTGCGTGCTTCGGCCTGACTTGTGGGGAAACATCTCGCTTGGGGAGCCTCTGTGTTCCTCGGTGCATAGAGCTGAAAACTTAGTCCGTGCAACATGCAAATAAAATTATGAGTGCGACAAAGTTAACTCACTGGGTTGGGATGGAAGCTCGGCCTGGTTCGAGAGACGAACCACCTCCTTGTCCGCCTGAAATTGGGTGGAGCAGCCTGTGATCCGAGGGTCAAGAAAGGGCGGGAGTTATTTTGAAAAGCCCACCCACCACTTCGTTGCCATCATTTTGATTTGAAGGCAGGAGAATATCGAAGCGTCCCATCCACCCAAGAGGTGACGCGTGGCAGACGTGACCATGGGTGACAGTCGAAGAGTCAGAAGGCTCGGATCTTCGACACGTGGAGGGGCTCCTGCGGCAGAGATCGGTTGGTGATTCCTATAAATAGGGGAGGGGGAGATTGAGTGAGAGTTTTTCCACTTCAGAATTTCTTCGAGCTTTCACCCCTCAAAGTTTTCGTCTGTCGTCTCCGTTGCAGCCGTCGCCGGAGTTCATGCAACAGTTCCGATTACTTCTTCCGACGGTCTTCATCCCAAGGTACTGTTCTTCATTCTTGAAAATGGTTCCTTAGGCTTCTTCGTGGTCATCAGCTTCGAGGGGGTAGAACAAAGGCTTAGGGGCGGTGGAGCAACCGATAGATCCGTCGTAGATACGGTGGAGTGGGTGGAGGAGGGATCCCCGGTCAGTGAGGGTCGCACCGAGGGTAGGCCGACTGCCAAGCTTGCCAATGGATCGTCGTCAGCGGACCCCAAGAGACCGGGGAAAGGAAAAGGGGGCGCCGTTCCGAAGCCCTGGTTGTCCACTAGGGCCGTTGTTACCGTGGCCGAGGCCGGGGGTCGTTCCTGAGGAGATCATGAGCGTGGAATCGATAGCGCAGACCTCCTTCATATATGGTGCCCATGCGAAGTATATCAGGCCGTCCTATATAGTCCGTCTGTCGAACGTGTGTGTTTTTCAAAGGAGCATGAAGTGGGTTTCTATGGCGCCTGCTTCCAGCAAGGACTCCGCTTCCCCCTACCTCCTCTGCTTCCCCAGATCTTGGATTTCCTTGGATTGCTGCTCTTCCAGCTGATGCCGAACTCAATCAGTGCGGTCGTCGGCTTCCTCATCCTCAGTGTGAAGAACGACGTATGTGCGACCCTCCCCCTATTTCGGTGCTTCTTTGCAATCAAGAAGCTGAGGGCGTACTAATACGTATTAGCGAGGAGAAGTCGGCCTCTTGTCCGTGGCTTGCCGGGCAAGATTAAAGGCTGGAGGGAGCAATATGTATTCGTCTCGACGCCTGAGGAACTGGCGTTGAGGTCGACCTGGGGCACGCTAAACCCAGAGGTGAACAAAGAGGTCCATCTCGACGCGGCCGATTCTGAGCGGGCCAAGATCTTGGAGGCGATCCCCACTGAGGGCATGCAATATAGGGATCTCTCTAAGGAGGAGATGATAGTCCGACATATCTGGCCCGAAGGTAATTTGAGCTTTGTAGTTGTCGATCCTAATTTGCTCACCCTGATCTATCTCCTTTTCGCAGGTCAGAAGATGAGTTTATCGGTGGAGGAGATGATGAAGCTGGCCGCGGAGCAAGCGGCCCAGTTAAAGGCCAAGCAACCAACGAAGGGTGGAAAAAAGAGGGCCCGAGAGGGGATGTCGACGGTGAAGGCGGAGAAGCTTTTCTGGACAAAGAAGACGAAGGTGGCGGAGACCACGTCCACTCCGGGTCCTCAGGTGGTGGGGACAGACGCCAGCCGCCCTACCGAGTGTGTGGCAGCCAGAGCCAATGCCACATCCATCGATCTCAAAGCGGATGAGGGCAGGCGAGCCAACCCAGAGGCCCAAGGTTCCCAGAGCGGGCAGACCTATCTGATCCCCGAAGCCTCGATCCGGACCCTGGCTCCCTCGGGGGGTTCCGCTTGGTCGGGCCATATTAGTCAGACGACAGCTGGGGATCGTTGGCCTTACGGTTGCCCGCGGTCTGGGCTAGAGAAGCCCGCTCATTCGAGATGCGTGGTAGCACTCGTAGTGTTCAAGAGGGACAAGCCCTTGGCCTTACCGGAGGAGGATCTCTGGGCGACATTCTATCCGGTTGGCTGTGCCGAGTCGGTCTTCGATGAGGCTGGGGTGGCGGCGAGGCTGGCTGAGAATAGTATGCTTCCCCTGGACAAGGAGTCCCTGGTGAAGGTTGGCACGGACCTGTTGTGCGCCTCGGCCATATGGAATGGCATGCAGGGAGGTCGACCGGCCTTTTTATCTATATTTATCTTTCCCTTGGTAGATTCTAACCTTTTCTTGCTTTGTTGTGCAGGCCAATGCCATGATGGTCGCCCTAAAGAGTCCCACCTCGGCCATAACCAAGGCCGAAGTCCGGCTCGAGAAGAAGGAGGCAGTGCTCACCGCCCTTAGGAAGGCGGCAGACGAGCAATTGGTGAAGGAGAAGAACAAGTACGCCAATCTGAAGGACTCGTTCGTCGAAGAGCAGGCGAAGATCCGAAAGCTGAAGGCCAGCTTGAAGGAGTCCGAGGAGAGGACCACCGCCAGGCCGAGCTAGAGGGCGATCTAAAGCGAGAGAAAGCGTGGACGGTCGAGCTAGAAGCACAAGCGGAGTCTGGGAAGGCGGAGCTGGAAGCGAAGATGGTGGAATTCCGTGCTTTCTAGACGGCGAAGTTCGTCCCTGCCCTGGTGGTGATGAAGACGGAAGGCCTGAAGGAAGGCCGGGCAGAGGGCTAGGAGGCATGCCTTCAGAGGATCAAGGAAAAGGCGGGGAGCCTTTATCCTTCAGTAGATGTGGACTTCGACCTGCTGGCGGCTCCAGATGAGGAGGAGGAAGAAGTAGACACCTAAGGCAATGAAGAGGCCCCGCGGTCGACCTGGAAGTGGCCGGGGATGCTTAAGCCGGTGAAGGTCTGGTCGGTGGGGACCAGGGGGAAGGCGGTAAAGGAGATGAGGGCCAAGGCGCTGTATAATATGTTGGGGGATTTAGGGGCCTTGGTGTAGGACTTAGTTAATTTTTTTGGATGTTTTTAGCGGTGTCGACCTAGATTGGGTTATTTTTTGTAGGGTCGGCATCAGGGCTATACTTGTAAGAAATTTTAATCAATGAAATTTTTTGTGGTCTGAGCTTATTCTTTTCGACAAGTGGATTGGTCTCCCTACTCGGATTGCGACTTAGCATGGCCTAGAATGTGTAATGCCCTCGACATTCGGAGCTGGCAAAAGCTGGGGAGAGGTCGTACCGGATGTCGAGATTACAGAGGGGGTGGAGGGTCCGAGCCCGTATATTGGCCCTAGCCCTTCTCCGGTTTGGGTGGTGAATCTTCGTAAGCTAACCTCGGGGTCTTTATTTACAACATGATATATCTATATACTAGTCATAACACGTGCCCGCGGGCACAGTTCATTTAAGATTTTCTCCCGTGAAATCTTTGTTTCCCAAAAAATTATTTTCACAGCCAAAATTTACAAGAACAACAAATTAGCATAAAAATATTTAGCAGCACGGGAACCTTCGGCGTGGAACAACAAATTCAACGAATGTGCCTTCTACATGGAACAACAAATTCGGTGCGGGTGCCTTTGGCGCAGAACAACAAATTCGACGTATGCGCCTTCGGCAAGGAACAACAAAATCGGCGTGGGCGCCTTCGACATAGAACAACAAATTAGCATAAAACAACAAATTCGATGCGGAACATTTAAGATTTTCCCCACGAAATCTTTGTTCACAAAAAATTATTTTCACAGCTAAAATTTAAAAGAAAAACAAATTAGCGTGAAAATATTTAGCGGCACGGTCGCCTTCGACACGGAATAACAAATTCGGTGCGGACGCCTTTGACGTGGAATAACAAATGAGCGTAGAACAACAAATTTGGCGCGGAATAATATTAGCATAAAAAAATTTAAAGGGCGCCTTCGTCGCAGAACAACAAATTAACTTAAAAACATTTGGCGCCTTCGGGATTAAATCCCTTTGGCTTTCCAAGTTTTGTTTAATCTTGATTGACATCAGGATTAAATCCCAACCATGGGTTTGACAGTAAGATTAAATCATCATTCCCCTTATTTGAATATTAAAATGAGGGATGTCATTAAATAAGCCCCCCCCTATTTGCAGCGGGTTCGCATACAGATATGGGTTTGTGAGCTTGGCATTAAATCCCAGCCATGGACCATGGGTTTGCCAGCATGCATCCAAAGAAGGATGAAGGATGTTTTTAGTATGTTTTTCATGGTCCCCATGCTATTTCATGGTCCCTATGCATTTTTTCCACATTCTGAGAGACTAACATTAAATGCTTTTCCCCATGCTATTTTCATGGTCCCTCATGTTATTTTCATGGTCCACATGCTGCATTAAATGAGGGATGGAATTGTGGTCCCCTCGCACTCGTTCATAGGGATCCCCTGCATGCAGAGCTTAGCATTAAGGCGCCCGTGTCGAGCTAAATTTTTGTTCGTTTAAATTTTGGAAGGAGAAATAATTTTTGGGGAGAACAAATATTTTGAAGTGATATCGTAAATGAACCGTGCCCGAGCCATTTTTGTTGTTAAGAAAAAAAGGATTAGTATTTTTCACAGTTCACAGTTATTTTTCACAATTCATAGTTCATAGTAGTTAACAAATATTTTGGTCTCAATTTGAGCAAGGACTTTTGTTACTTTTGCTTGGGGATATTTTTTGTTTGGCATCTCTCTTTGGCCAATTACTTGCAAGTGAAAGTGCAAAGCGTGCATAATAATTCTGATGCATTCCTTTTATTTTTATTTCCCAAACAATGCTAGCTAAATTCTATACACCCGTCATATTTAGTTTCTCTTTGTTATCCGCATGTGCTTATGCAACTTTAGAAGGAAGCTTTGGATGCTGAAATTGCTAGGTTGAGGATTAAAGTGGGTTTAAGTTCACTCCATGAAAAGAAATTGTGACAGGCGTTCCATAGTTCTCCAGTTTATGTCGTTGTCCTGGAAAAAAATCTTTGTGCCACGTATGTTCCTTTAAACTCCGATTTCTTTGCAAATTTATACCATATTTGATGTTTTCTTACTAACCCACTTCATGTCATCGTTGCCCTTGCTTTTGTATGCCGTGTAATGAATCCAATCCTCCATGCTCAAGTCCTAAATCCATGCTAAATTTTACTTGTTCCAACGACTGCTACAGAGGAAGCTAAGTTCTTGGTGCTAAGTCATCAATTTACTAAACCTATTGAGTAAATGTTTTGTTTAGGTCAACGATTATTATCTTCTTCATCGATGGGAAACAATTATTTGGCAGTCTACATTGATGAATTACACATATATCGCTTCATGTTATTTTCAAATGTGAAGGTAATGTAAAATTCTCATAAAATGTAATCATGCCCAAATATGATTCCAAATAATGCCATGTCCCCTCTTGGCTCCTCTTTGGACATTTGCTTTAAATGCAATGTTCACAGTGTAGTAGCATTCGACTGGTTCATATGAGCCATTGTCCATAAAAAATACAAAAAATTAAAAAAAATGAAAATAATGGATTGTTCCATGTACCAATGTCCAATGACAAACCAAAATGAAAGTTAAGTACCAACAAAACTTAATTAGAACAAAATGAAGCTCTTGTTCCATGTGAGATACAACCAAATCATACCAAAGCTCAGAAAAGATCGGTAAATATGGGTTAATCCCTTGCCACTGCCCCTCATCCACCCTTCGTCGGTGCTTTTGAACTTTGCCCATCGCTCTCTGCCCTCCGCCCTTCGAACTCTGCCAGTGGCCCTTCGCCCTTGGCGCTTCACCCTGTCCACCTCTAACCCTTTACCTATGAAAAATATAAAAAATTAAAAATTGAAAATAATCGAGTGTTCCATGTACCAACGACAAACCAAAAATGAATGTTGAGAACTAATAAAACTTAATCAAAACAAAACCAATCTTTTGTTCCCTATTAGATACTACCAGATCATGCCAAAGCTCAAAAAATATCGATAAATATGAGATAATTCTTTGTCGTTACAACCCCACGTCTGCCATCACCCATCGCCCTCTGCCCTTCGAAGACTTAACTATAAATCATAAAGATTTTTTTTTGCTTCACTTAAAATACAAATCCCGAAGAATCTCAACATTATACACAACTGATCAATAATCAAGCCAATGAAATCAATCAATCTCAATTATCAGCATCATATATCTACCTAAACTAAACAAAAATACAAAAATGAAACATCAATTAAATTTTACATTCTTTTCTTGTTCGCTTTCTTTTTTGTTTTTTATTTTTTGTTTTGATACATCGGAAAGCTGGTTAAAGGCGCGCGCGCGTTCCTCATCCACCTGGGATTCGGGTTATGCGGGTCCGGGTACCATGTTTTTTTATGTTACTCGGACCCTCCCGGTAAGGAACCGGTTCCTAAAATTTGGACGCTGAATCTACCCAGCTGTACTGTATATCCGAAACCTGCCTGGACACCGAGTAGGTTCCGGTTACCCTGTAAAAACACTAATGGAATAAAGATTATTGCACATCCTCTGTTTTTTAACATTATGTATATTTTTGTGTTGGCTCCTGGGGTTTAACTTGGTTAATATCTCGCAAAGTGTATATTGTTTATGGTTTTGAAGTCTTACAGACTGAATTTATTCGTAAGATCTCGTCAATATGTTGGTGGAAAATTGTAAGCAATTTCCTTAGAATTTTCTTATTCTTACTAATTTGACCAATGCAAAAGGTCATTCTCATTCTTTAAGTTTCTTGCCAGTTCTTAGTTGAGAACAATTATAGGAAGTAGTAAGGAAATATTGATTTCAAGGCTGTCATTCTCTTTAATAAGTGTCTTGCTCTCATCAGAACTAATGAGATGTATTTGGTTTAAATGAGGAGAGATTTGTCTACTTCTGCTACATTCATTTGATTTGAAAACGATCACCATGGCTCTTTAATACATAACTAGGAGGCCTAGCAGGGTATAAATCCATTCAGAACTAATTTTCTCCCTTCAAGATGTAATTCAGAACTAATGTTCTCCCTTCAAGATGGTTCTTCGCCCAGTTTTCATTTCTTCAAGCCTTTGATGCCTGGTTTCACTAAGAAGTTGGTAAAATATACTCTCTCATTCTCTAAGAAGTTGAGACATGTCTAGCTCCAGGATATTAAAATGGATGTACTTATGTTATCACATACATTAACTGAGGATAGAGTTACAAATGGCTTAAAATGGATCCGACAGAAAACAAAACAATTTGCATGGCAAACTAACGTCAAACCTGTAGCCTCTCCTCAATAAATGCCAGGATTACTCATGGAATTTGCCTATGCACCCCTCCTCCATCGATGCTCAGAAAGGTGAGGAGCTTCTTCTTTGTAGCACCTTCAAACGAAGCCATCACGTAAAGAATTACGAAGAACGAAATGAGATAAAAAGCTATGGATCGAATTATAGAGAATCGGTAATGTGATAAAATGCTTGGAATAGAATTCGGTAATGTGATAAAGGCCTCTACTTATAATCTTTCGTTCAATCAGGAAAGGTAACTTCATGAGTCATATAACTTCAATGCGCTATCCATGCAGGATTACTCATACTTTTCACTTTCTAAATCTGTCAAAGTTATAAACATATGCAAAGTTGTGCTACTAATTACCATATGTTAATCCTAAACAAATCGGTCGACACAATCCCGAAAATGTCGAGAGGGGGAAAACATTATATTCCTGCTTCATCACTATAATGTTATAACAAAAGAATGCTGGAAATCAGAGTCAATCAAACATAATCAAACATAAATAACTAATTATATTCCTTTTCTGATCTCAAAACTAAAAAGAATGATGCAAGCCTGGTTGTTTCGATCTCAGAAACTAAAAAGATCAATGTGATGTTTAAACATTACCTGTTCAAAGAACAACAACACCGGATCTCCCCCTTTGGGATAAACAATTTTGCCTCAAAAAATTTCAATTTTATGAGAGAGAGAGAGAGAGAGACCTTAGGGGAGGATTGGAGCTTGGAGCTTGGAGCTAGAACTGGGCCCTCCCCCATCACCAGAACTGGGCCATTCCCCATCACCAGATAGATCTCGCGGAAGACATTTAGAGCGGCTAGATAGGGGATGCCAATCTGCATCAAGGTTAGAACGAACTGTTGAGGGGTTGGAATGCATACTCCTTTCCGTATATGCAGCTCCCATGTCATCTATGAACCCTCCAGCGGGCAATGGAAGAAAATTTGAATATATGCAAGTCATGAATGTTGACTAATTTCTTACAGTTTTTGCTAAAAGGACCAACACATACAACACTATATTTTCCAAAGAATATGAGTTGTATAAATGTCACCGATAGAAAAGCTAACAATGCAAACAAAGACTGCAATTGAAAACTGACATGAAAACAAACCAACACCGATGAAATCAAACCAACATGAAAACAATCATTGAGAGGGATTTCTGCAATTGCAGCGCATCTACTTGCTTCTGTGGCAAAATTTTATGCAAGTTATATGTTGGACTTTCACTTCAAAGGCATTATTGACATGCTAGCCTCAAATGACCTTTCATGTTTGCTTTTTGTGATGTTGGCCACATAAATGCAGGTTGCTTAACTATGGACAAATTTTTCACAAAGAATTCACAAATAAACCTCTAACACTATCAGATCCAATCTAATTCCATCCAAAAACAACAAAAAATCAAAAAAGAACTTACATTTCAGAATGTATGAATCAAAAACTGAATGTCATGCATAAGTATACATACATGTTGCTTCTACCTACATCAGTGTTATTAGTCAATAGTTCACAGTCAAATGCATAAGTACACATACATGTTGCTCTAAGATAGAAAATTAATTGTACCTGATACAATTCTTCTGAAGCTGCTGAGAATTATTGACTTTGTCATGTAACTTGAAGCTGCTGAGAATTTTTGAATGGCTGGGGAACCATTCCTGAAGCTGCTGTGATATGTCACAAATTACTTCATGTCACAAACATGTTGCTTCATGTCACAAACAGAATGTCAGAATGTTACTTCATGTCACCAACCTGCCTTGTGGTGATCTCGTCAAGCTCTAATCCATGCTTTGCACACATCAGATCCCACATAAAAATACATACGATCGTCATGAAACTATATAAAGGAACAAAAATTCAAGAAAATTAGAGGGAAAAAAAATAAAAAACTTTGCAAAGACATGCAAATGGAGCAGATCTTACACTGGGACTTTGCCGAAAGCAACCAACCGACTGAATAATGGGAGCAATACAAAGGTTTTTGGGAGAATTTTGAACAAAAAAACCGGCTGTCCTTTGCCTCGTGCCATTTAAGAAACATATATACAAAATTGGCCAAATTTGTGCATGGAGAGACAATGGCAGAGAAAGATAAAGGGAAAATTGTTTAAAACTCAAGGTTGTTACTTTTATCAAAACTACATTTATGCTTTCAAATTACAGAAAATGAATTTTAACCAAAACTTTTCTTAAAATTGTTTGTTACATTTATGCTTTCAAATTACAATAATTACGAATCATTGATCCCAACTTGTTCAAGATTGAAGAAATTTTTTGGCTATTTTGCATTTTACTCACCAATCCACTCCCAATCCTAATCGCAGAGATGCTTGCTCCACTCCCAATCAAATTATTCTTCCCAACCTGCCTCATGGTTATCCCGTGAAGCCCTGATCCATGCTTCTCACACATGGTAACCTGCAAGTAGAAATCCTATAATCAGGAAATTGATAGTTACAACAAACTTACCAAAATCACTGCTCATATGAAGCACCTAGACATTATTACTACTATTTTTTAAATACAACAACAATTTTTGGCATGAAATTAATTGTAGTCTCTCCAATAGTATTGTATGCCATTATGCATGGAGGGATGTAATGCAGGTGGGAATCATGTGATCTCTTGGATTGTGCATTCAATTTAAAAGGAAATGCTGCTCATATGCAGAATTGGCTCCATTGTTCGAACCTTGGAGAGGAACAGAAACTGAGGTTGGCTTATACAACTTAGCATACTCTGCGAAAGTTATGTTAAGATATCTCCCAGCACAAAATTAATTGTTGAATATAAACATAAATTCTTGTGTCATATTCACAAATTTGTTATGTCCCATCCACAAAAATACCAGAATAACTCTTGATTATAACCAATTCCAGCAAATCAAAAATATTGCATAACCAAGAGTGGGACACAGAATATAACACTAATCGTGAACTGATGATTTTGAATGGGACTCATAATATAATTTTTGGTATTAATTGATTTTGAATGGCAGATGCACAAAATTAAATGCTGATTTTGCAAACAATTCCAATTCAAGAACAATTCAACAATTCCAGTTCGAAAAGAAGTTATTTGCCATACCATCTGAAACCCATCTAAAACTTCATGGTTTGGTCATGTCCTGAGAATTTAAGCTCAGCCGAAGAATGCTGGAACATAAAGCTCTTTGATCCTTCAAAATTC